>JARACY010000472.1:0-92565 GCA_029255725.1 Scrobipalpa atriplicella | reverse complement strand
GTGTAATTATTAATCACTCTATGTCTTCCCGAAGCCTTCCTGAAAACCCGACTAAGGGATACTTAACTAGGGCCGTTCAGATCATTTCGTCAACTCCAGCATATTATTCCGGACTTACAGTATAGTTCGAGGCAAATAAATTGACATAGAATGACACAGTCCGCATTTAAGATTGGCCAAATTTCTTAAGCTTCTTCAAACAGTTAACTTAGTGTATATAACAGGGTGATATACGACTGTTCATTTAGCTGACTAGTGTCGTGATAAACGTGCGGTATTTACTCAAACCGAGTATACTATTTAGTCTGGTTGTCAAAGAGAATATTTGCTCAACAATTGCACTCCTAGAATGTATGAGGAAACTACTGATGTAGCTATTGCAACGCACTTTGTAAACTTTTTCAGAGGCAAATATAATCAGAAACTTTCTGTTTTGACTAACATTTAATGAGGTTAAGAAAATATAAAGATAATATTCCTCTGTCTCATATAAGTAATATTGAGAATTTGCTTTTAATATACCTAGCTGCTAGCATATATAAAAAAAAAAACGAAGAAATTCCAAAACTGTATACAAAGTTCAAATACGTAGCATATTTGTACTGCTATGCGAGTTCCAGAAATTCGTGCACAGATTAAGCGGCGTACAGACGACCACACGGATTGTATCTCAAAACAAATGGTTTGTACGTGAGCTAGGAACATCACTTGTCCCGTGCACTGTACGAGTGTAAGGTATTTTGTGTTTGCGATGCTCAGCTCGAAAGGACAAAGGGTGGCCCTTATGGGCCGCTATGAAGATTTGTTTGTGAAGAAACCGCCCGCCCTAGGTGTTTCAGCTGCCATTGTTTGTCTTGTGCCTCGTTTGGTAAGAGTTGCCAAATGACGTTGAAACGGTTACTATTTTTTTCTTACCAAAAGTTCTTACTGAGTTATAGTGATTTTTAATGAAAAATATAATGTAGCTACGGGTTCCAAGATATTTATTAATACCTAATAGTAATAGCATAGAAAGATGAGTTAGGAATGGGCAATATTATCATCAGGCTTCGGACTAATCTAAACATAAATTCTGCTTTCAAATAAAAGGTTGAGGTATAATTATATTTTTTACCTGATTTAAAGATATATTTTTTTTTAACAATTTATTCAATGCTGGACTAGGAGCAATAGAAAAACATTGAATGTTCCAGCTGACCTTCCTCCCGGACATGCTGTAAGAAGCTAGCAAACGGGATTTGAGGATCAGTGTATAATAGGTATTGGGACTGACAACCTGTCACTAAAGCAAAACACACTACAATCTAAAATTGCCCTCAAATACTTGTCAGACGTGGCGAAGGCGCCTTTGTACCAGGTGTTTGACGCCCTGCCTACCCTGCAAGGGGACAAAGGCGTGACTTCTGTACATGTGTACGTTCAAACAAGTCTCAATTTTACTTACTTACTTATTACCAGCTAATTTAACCTAACATAATGTTAGATTCTTTGACGTATGTATGCATATGACGTATGTAAGTATGTATATTCTTTGAGTTCTTTGACAAAATGTCAAAATTTTTGATTAACTCTCATGTAGTGGTACACTCAGCTCAGTCAGCTAATATATTTAGCCGTCTGCTTAACTATTTAATCATAATTGAATTCACCGAAGACGGCTGTCCAGACGGCTACATGCAGATCAAGAAGCCAGCAGGCCTCAAGTCAGGGGGGATCCTGGTGTGGAACCTCTTGGGGACCCTCGATATACTACAGCGAAACGAAATCTATCACCCTTATTATTAGGCTGTTACATCTTCTAAAAGAGCAAAATAACTATAAATTTTGACTTTCGTATGGCGTATAAAGTTTTGAAAGAAGAGAACATGCGACAGTGCGTTATGGAGGGACTCCTCCTTCAGGTAAAACCTCTTTTGTTATTTTCGATTTCAATATATGAGGCAGATGTAGAGCTTTTATTTGCTTAGAAATGTGATTAGATATTTACAAATAACTAATCATCTTTAAGTTCCGGCTTTTGTTGTGATAAACCTTCAAATATACTACATTATTATGTATATTTTTACCGCCCCTTTTAATTTTGTACATCTGTACATTAAAACTGTATCATGATATACAAAAATAGAGCCTACATTATCCTATTTAAAATTCCTCTGAAAACATTTTCATACAAGTATTCGTTAGCAATTCCCAAGAAATCCTACAATGTTCCCAGCGTAACCTCTAGAGTTTCAAACAGGTCTTAACTCAAGGTAAACTGTTGGTTGTTGGCGTTTACTCGGGAAGATTTAGCTTAGTTTTAATACGTGGAGAAGTTACGTTTCTACGTGGTTACCTCCCCCTACGGTAATATGTCCTTTGTATTTAACATCTCTTGTGCTAGTTCTTAATGCCAGGGAATTTTTAAACGTACACAGTTTTCTACCTAAAACAGGACCCTTTTGTAGCGTAACCCCAACTATCCTTAAAAGAAAGGACTCCTATCTCAATCTCTGCCTCTTGATGCCTGGGGCGCCTCATTGCGGGCTCGTGACGCGCTCAAGCGACTGAAGCGCTGTCAAGTGCTACCGCCATTCACTACGCAACAATAACGTCTAATAGTCCAAGCGACGCATAGCGCTAATGATGCCACCGCGTTCCTTTTTCAAACACGCAATTTTTTAGCTGCCAGCGCTTGACAGTTTGAAGAGCGATGTTTCTAACGAATTTTCGGAGTTTTTAAAGTTAAAGAACAAAGGCACAAGACGCTTTGATGTTAAAAGTAGGTAAGATAAGAGTAGCTGAATTCCAGACAAGCGTTCACATTCGTCATTGTCTTTATTCAGCCTTTAGCTACGTCATAAAGTTGCGATGCGCCCACTGCAAAGCTAAAAGCAATATCCAGGCTACATTGGTCTGAATCGCATCTCTGTAACCCAGTTTAATTATAAAAACTGCCAGATGTCAGCTCAGCCTTTTAAATTCCAGAAATGCTGCCTTAAATTCCATTTAATATTCGTTTTCATTTTTGCCTCCACATTCTTGGTTTACTTATACACAGAACAGCGGAATAATAAAACGTAAACAAAGGACACTTCAGTGGAGGAATGCAAGCGTGGCGAGCGAGGCAAGCAAGGCAAGCGAGTCATAGCCGCAGCGAGCAAATTCAGCCGAGGAGCGTTTACATTGCGCCACTGATTAAACTACTTGCGTGGGAAATGCTGGAATGCACTTCAACTTTCTCGTGCGGTTGGTGTTAATTAAAACCACCTTTGACTTTACGCCTGCGGTGTATGAAATATAGACTAGACTTGTAACTGAATTCAATTTGATTAAATAGTTAAGCAGACGGCTAAATATATTAGCTGACTGAGCTGAGTGTACCACTACATGAAGTTAATCAAAAATTTTGACATTTTGTCAAAGAACTCAAAAGATATACATAACTTACATACGTCATATGCATACATACGTCAAAGATCTAACATTATGTTAGGTTAAATTAGCTGGTAATAAGTAAGTAAGTAAATTGAGACTTGTTTTGAACGTACACATGTACAAAGTCACGCCTTTGTCCCTTGCAGGGTAGGCAGGGCGTCAAACACCTGGTAAAAGGCGCCTTCGCCACGTCTGACAAGTATTGAGGGCAATTTTAGATTGTAGTGTGGTTTTGCTTTAGTGACAGGTTGTCAGTCCAATACCTATTATACACTGATCCTCAAATCCGTTTGCTAGCTTCTACAGCATGTCCGGGAGGAAGGTCAGCTGGAACATTCAATGTTTTTCTATTGCTCCTAGTCCAGCATTGAATAAATTGTTAAAAAAAATATATCTTTAAATCAGGTAAAAAATATAATTATACCTCAACCTTTTATTTGAAAGCAGAATTTATGTTTAGATTAGTCCGAAGCCTGATGATAATATTGCCCATTCCTACTCATTTCTATGCTATTACTATTAGGTATTAATAATATCTTGGAACCGTAGCTACATTATATTTTTCATTAAAAATCACTATAACTAGTAAGAACTTTGGTAAGAAAAAAATAGTAACCGTTTCAACGTCATTTGGCAACTCTACCAAACGAGGCACAAGACAAACAATGGCAGCTGAAACACCTAGGGCGGGCGGTTTCTTCACAAACAAATCTCATAGCGGCCCATAAGGGCCACCCTTTGTCCTTTCGAGCTGAGCATGCAAACACAAATACCTTACACTCGTACAGTGCACGGGACAAGTGATGTTCCTAGCTCACGTACAAACCATTTGTTTTGAGATACAATCCGTGTGGTCGTCTGTACGCCGCTTATCTGTGCACGAATTTCTGGAACTCGCATAGCAGTACAAATATGCTACGTATTTGAACTTTGTATACAGTTTTGGAATTTCTTCGTTTTTTTTTTATATATGCTAGCAGCTAGGTATATTAAAAGCAAATTCTCAATATTACTTATATGAGACAGAGGATATTATCTTTATATTTTCTTAACCTCATAATGTTAGTCAAAACAGAAAGTTTCTGATTATATTTGCCTCTGAAAAGTTTACAAAGTGCGTTGCAATAGCTACATCAGTAGTTTCCTCATACATTCTAGGAGTGCAATTGTTGAGCAAATATTCTCTTTGACAACCAGACTAAATAGTATACGGGTTTGAGTAAATACCGCACGTTTATCACGACACTAGTCAGCTAATGAACAGTCTATATCACCCTGTTTATACACTAAGTTAACTGTTTGAAGAAGCTTAAGAAATTTGGCCAATCTTAAATGCGGACTGTGTCATTCTAAGTCAATTTATTTGCCTCGAACTATACTGTAAGCCGGAATAATATGCTGGAGTTGACGAATGATCTGAACGGCCCTAGTTAGTATCCCTTAGTCGGTTTTCAGGAAGGCTTCGGGAAGACATAGAGTGATTATAATTACCTGGCATGGCTCTAAACGAGAAATAGTTTAGACTTCGAAAGTACTTTTTATTTCGTCTTTGTCTTTGATAAAGCAGATAGAAAACCATAGTATACTTACATAAAAAATACGCCTTTACATTTCTTCGATAATACCCACTCACCCATAAGAAGCCGATATTACTTCCCCTTCAAGCAGTTATATGAAAAGAGCGATACCTACAGACAAGAGCTTCCTGAAAAGTGCTCCTCTGAAACAATTGCAAGCCTCCGATATGAATACATATAGCAGATCCCTAGTAATGACTATCTCTTACTGCTACACCATCCGGGAGCGGATATTTCCTGATGGAGCTTGTAAGTGGAATGGAAGAATGTAAGGATTTTTTAATATTCTTTTGCACAGTATGTTATTTTATCTTGCGAATAATTATATGACTTCTGCAATTCGTGCCCCATTCATAGGGTACCCTATGTGACTGTGAATCATCATCATCATGTGTGACTGCGGATGTCTGGTTTCAAATTCTGTAAGTACATAATTATCTATATGCTTTTGTGTAGGCGTTGTTGTGCAATAAAAGCTGAGGAATTTTTTATTACCTACAGCCTACAGGAAAAAGTCTTCATTTACTTTGTTTATTATTATTTTCTCGTAAATATCAAATTTGTGTTCTATTATTAAAATAACATCTCATTTCTCGGAATTGTTAGAGAAAAATATATAAATTTTCCTTATTTGTACGATCAAAGATAAATTCTTTAAAGAGAAAATACATCTTCAATGGCACTATGAATTTTGCGAAGGCACTTCGTTGCACCGGTATTGTTATGGATGAATATTTTGATTGCAATATTGTACAAACAACTGCTTTTTATTATTTTCTCGTAAATATCAAATTTGTGTTCTATTATTAAAAGAACATCTCATTTCTCGGAATTGTTAGAGAAAAATATATAAATTTTCCTTATTTGTACGATCAAAGATAAATTCTTTAAAGAGAAAATACATCTTCAATGGCACTATGAATTTTGCGAAGGCACTTCGTTGCACCGGTATTGTTATGGATGAATATTTTGATTGCAATATTGTACAAACAACTGCTTTGGGATCGGACAACAATGTTATTACTATGTTTGAGTAGTACACCAAAAAGCTAGAAAATATTGTTGGCTACTCCATGAATCCACGGCATATTGAGTAATTTACAGAAGTGGCCCTAAAAGTACTTAACTGAAATTTTCACATATACTTAGTAATACAGCAATATACCTAGAAATACGACTTCCGTCAGAGAACAGTTTTTTTTTTTCGCAAGTCTCTGCTGAAATCTAAAAATTCACAGCAGCAGCTAATATTGCAAGAAACTTCCGAACTACAAAAACTTCTCAACTCTAAAATTCAAATTGCAAACTGGCAACCGTCGCGCCATATGTCATAAATTTCAGATTCTTGGCAGAATTTAAGCTTTTTCACGTGTACGTAAATTGAAATGCCACAACGTGTTCGTCGCGACGCTACATTTAAATTTCATCAAAGAGGATGCCGCCGTGACGCGAAATTGTATTTTCTGCGAAAGAGCGGGTAGTCTCGTATGTGTAGGCAAAGACATCAAGACATGCCCCACGATTCCGCCTTTCCTTTTTCAAATATCGTGTTCTATTCCACCGATACTTTTATGCTTTGTTATTCAATGATCTGTGAGCGCTTGTATTACTTTACTGTTCATGTATTTTCTGGGTCGTATTTTACGTAACGCCAGCCGAACGTATCTAAGGGTCAGTTCACACGGCGCGAGGCTGCTTGAAGATGCATCTCATTGTATCACGCCGCATGGCGCAAAGCGCGTCGCGTCGCGTGCTACCCGGTTAGGTATGAATATTGACCCTAAAAGTTTGGTATTATTTTCCAGAAACACAAAATACCAACAGCATTCCAACTTCTACTCGTGATTCGGACTACAACTTGTCACTTCACAATAACAGTGAGATTCACAATGAAAAATTCCGTCGAAAACTACAAACAAGTGTCGCCGTGACAGAAGTATACCAACTACACATGCAGAGAGCTGACGTGTATTCACGGGTTCAACTGTGTGAATAAAATTCCTTTGTCGCAGCGAGACGTAAATTCCCCGGAGGACGTACTTATTGACACTTTATCCCGTAGATGCAGAGAACAGATGCAATTTTCGCCCTCAAATTGCATTTTCAGCGCTTCCTGCTTATATATTTCAAGCTTCTACCTTCTGTAGTAAACTCTATTAAATGATCGAAAGTTCTAGCAAAAAAATGTACGAAAGATTTTTTAAAATTGCGAAACAAGAGTTGGGTTTACAGTTTAGGACTATAAACCGATTTCCAGTTACGTTATGGGAGTCATTTTCACAACAGGACTTATAGGTATGTGCGCAACGTACAAAATGTGCTTTCTGGAGATTGAAGAACTTCTAACTTCGAATGTACCTTCGATAGGCAATGTCCTGACCAAACTTAAAGCAATTACTAAGTCATTTTCCGTAGCCAGGAATAAAACCTTTCAAGACTAATCCACTAGACTAGCGTATTTTTGAAGTTTAGGTAATCTTTTTATGCATCTAAGTAGAAATTTCCAATTACATAATTTATCACAAAGGTTTATTCTACACTCATTCTATTTCCGTTAGTCCCGAAAAAAAAGCTTTCATGAACCAGATCCATTAATTTTCTGTATTTACCGACGCAGCGGGTGTGAAACAAAAAGCAAACTGGTCCGGAGCGTTTGGCCTAGGCAAACAGACCGCTAGGTAATCTGTAAAAAACTGGGAAAAAACGGTTTATTCTGTAACCAATGCGGTATATTCTGCATCTATTCTGGACTGTTAAAAAACACAGTGTTTTAGGTGCCTCTCTTTCCGGACTTACTGCTTTAATGTTTTAAAATTGGCTTTATGAATATTTATCTAATTACTTACCAACCATTTATCACACTCACACCACATGGATGCCTTTTCCACAGTCAGTCAAGTCAACAAGTCTATAGTCAAGTCAACAAGTCACCACAGAGAGAATATTTAAAACTAATAATAGAGCAAATTCTACCAATTTTAGATGTTTAAAAATAAAACTCCATTGCACCTATATTTTTTAGGAGAGTGTTTTAAAGGTTAGCTCTAGTATTTACTTACCTTGATTGAAAGCAAATAATGAATAGATTATGTATAAGCACATACCTACCTACCTACATATATCTA
The DNA here is from genome assembly GCA_029255725.1 of Scrobipalpa atriplicella. NCBI lineage: Eukaryota > Metazoa > Arthropoda > Insecta > Lepidoptera > Gelechiidae > Scrobipalpa > Scrobipalpa atriplicella. The sequence goes on along the minus strand of JARACY010000472.1, from coordinate 84,446 downwards.
GTTATAGAGTTAACTAGATACCTACTCTACATTTAACTTTTTATTTTGTATTTTATTAATCATTCAGAGTAATTCACTCCAGAACTCACCCGATTCCCCATCAGTATGAAACAAATAGGAGATTGCAGAATAACTCGAAAAAACGTGGGAGCTGTACAGGCAACATGATTCAATATTTGTGTTTCATTTCACAAAGGTGCTTTATCTGGCTGGCGGTTGGTTCTATTTTTCCTTTTTTTCTGGCGACACGGCTTATTGCACCAGCTTTTTTACACAGTTCGAGATTTTCACGTTTTTTTACTCAATATTTTCCATGGCGCCACATCGCTAAACCGCGTATCGGGCCGGTCCAATGAAATGCCAGTTGTTTTTAAATTTATTGCCTTTTGGCTGTAGAGATTATTGAAAAAGATAACAATATCACTGAAGTTCTGAAACTGAAATTGTTTTTTTTTGTCATGCATTTTGCTTACACAGAGAGATAGTAAAATCACATTTCAATATGGAACGATATTTCGGTTTTAACATACTCAAACAAATTATTTGCAAACCGTGCGAAAAAGTTAAAACAAGTAAGTTAAAACAAAGTTGTGTAGTTGCGAAAAAAAAATTTTGTTCACCATAAACTTGTACACCAATAATACCTACTTCCCGTCCTTATGCATAAATATCATATATCAATTGCAACGTCTTTTCTCACACCCCGTTGCAGTGTACCTATGTCGTGTATTATATCTATCAGTTTTTTACTCAAAATGTTCTTTTCCTATCTTCCCCAGGTCCTCTTCGACAGCTTTACCCTGGGCCGCTTCACATCATTCACCGAAGACGGCTGTCCAGACGGCTACATGCAGATCCAAGAAGCCAGCAGGCCTCAAGTCGGGGGATCCTGGTGTGGAACCTCTTGGGGACCCTCGATATACTACAGCGAAACGAAATCTATCACCCTTATTATTAGGCTGTTACATCTTTCTAAAGAGCAAAATAACTATAATTTTGACTTTCGTATGGCGTATAAAGTTTTGAGAAGAGAACATGCGACAGTGCGTTATGGAGGGACTCCTCCTTCAGGTAAAACCTCTTTTTGTTATTTTCGATTTCAATATATGAGGGCAGATGTAGAGCTTTTATTTGCTAGAAATGTGATAGATATTTACAAATACTAATCATCTTAAGTTCCGGCTTTTGTTGTGATAAACCAAGACCTATCAAAATATCTTAGCTTCAACTTCCAGCAAAGAAACAACGTATTGACTTACGATGTTAGCAGTAAAATAAATCTACCCTATAACCTTTACTGACTACGAGACGAGTTACAGTTGAATAAATTCGCCGCACGAGCTAGCAATAAAACCCGTTAGTAATATCAATTTAATAACCGTGTCTCTTTGCAGAGCGACCTTTTTTCAAGGTGAGGCCTCCGCTCTATCCCGTAAACATATCACGCGGGGAAGATACGAATATAGCGAAGACAAAAACGGAGTATTACCTCGGGGATTTGATCTCCGGAACATATTGCTCAAGGATATTCAGCGACTGTGACCGGAAAAACTGCCGACTACAGTCGCCCAACTACCCCGGAGTTTACCCAAGGAACCTGACTTGCTACTACGCTGTAAGACAGCATGAAGTACCTCAAGGAAAACATGCATTGATTGTGGTGAAACAGCCGAACGGGCAGTTGATATCAATACGTAGTCAGAAAGCTTTGTACGCTCAAGCGCAACAGGACCGTGACAACAACGGCAGAGAGTTGAAATTCTGGCAGCAATGTGACGAGGTACAGGACTACGTGACGGTATACGACGGATATACGACCAGAGACCCGGTTATTTTGAGGTTCTGCGGCGGCGGCGTGTCAGTCCCTGAGGCGATATCGAGTGGGCCCGAGTTGCTTGTCGAATTCACCACGTCGCCTTTCGGAACATTTTTGCAACCAGCCACATTACAAGCGCTCCACGGATTTCAGTTGGAAGTCGAGGTGAGAATGTTTGAACTTTGAAATTGCTCTTTTGCCTCTTTATTATCTCAAGCTTTATCAACATAAAAAACTCATTATTAGATTCCTCGAATGTAAATTTTCGCAAAATTTTCCCCAAAAAGTTACATTAAACTTTAATGTGCACATGAGCTGAAATTAGCATAATAATGGAATGTACGCAAATGTAATAATCTTTCGCAAAGTTTCATTCTTTCTCGGAATTTTGGGAGTTATTTGAATTTGCCGTGGAAAAGTAATTAACAGAGTGGAATCTTTCTTATCTGTATAGATGTAGTATGTAGAAGGAAAAAGGAGAACCAAGTGAGTGTATCGTTGACAATCTATTTTCATTAGAGCTGCGTGATCGAATCTCCTACGTGCTGGGGATCTTTATTACTTTCGGCTCGTAGTTCTTGTAATTAAGACAACTGTCTTGTGACCTCTCTACATAGGCGTTTAGGTTGATAGGTAATACTCCCTAAAATAAGTAAATTAAGAAAATTACAATTGCTATGGCTACAACTTGTCAAATATGAAATTCATATATTTATATCATTTATTATTGGGAGGTTTTGTCGAAGATATTGGATGCTAGTATCCAATTTGATAGCGGAATATTGGTGATTCACTATGTTTCAAGGAGCACAAAACTTGTTTCTGAGGTAAAATTATGATAGGAACTTTTCTAACATCATTTTATCTGGGACTGAAACGTACCTGTTTTTTTAGAGTACTATACTTAAGGTCGACCAACGATAGAGCGATTCACGTTAGCGTAATATGAACAATTTTTTTTTTTTTTAACAAAACAAAGATACGTTATATTTGGCCGAACCAAGCATTCGTCTCTTACAAAGCAAGCTCACTGCTTCTAAAGAACCACTTGCAAAGCTCTAAGTAGTCTCAAACGAAGTAAGAACACAAGAACCTCACTTTATCTCCACTTTTTGCTAAGAAAACTAACGAAAAACCTTCGAGATGCGCTGGACATTTGCCAAAAAGCAATTAAGCAAAAGTTTGCCTTCATTCCGTTTATATGACTAAGTAGTGATAAAGTCATCGCAGAATTTAATTAAGTATCGTTTGAGCGGCTAATGTGTTCTAAAAGCTTTAATAATGGAAGTTCTATTAGCTCTTAGAGCAGTTCAAGTGTTGTAGTAGGTATAATGCGATTACCTACCCTACAACTGGTTAAATTCAATTTAGCTTTTAATCTAATGATTTAAGCAGTTCTTTAACTCTTTAATTTCCAACAATTTGTCATACTCGTTAGTCTACATTTTTTACTTATAATATTCTCTGCGCTCATTCCATCATTGACTCTGTCACAATTAATTCTGAACTAGAGTTAAAAGTAAACCCAACAAAGTTTTTAGGGTTCCGTACCCAAAGCAAAGGGTAAAAATGGGTCCCTATTACTGAGACTTCGCTGTCCGTCTGTCACCAGGCTGTATCTCATGAACCGTGATAGCTAGAGAGTTGTACACATCTGCCATTAGAAACATCAGAATAATATCACAAAGAACTATTCAAAACATTTTGTTAGTTAGTCTCGTGCATACACACTTAGGTAGAGCCAAACTGAATGAATATGTTAAATTAATTACTACAAACCATATTGGTATGCGGTTTATTAATCATTTAAATAGTTCATAGTCAGCTTATTAGTAATACAGGATCATTATTAACATGTAATACCAGCTGCAACCGCATGTATTATACAGGGTGTGAGTAAGGGATTGTGTATCGAAAACTGAACGGGGTTGCTCAGTCAACGAAACTACTGGGAAATTAGGGACTTTTTGACAGCACAAAATTTTAGTTCAAAAATTCACATTAGATGGCTCTGCTCTTATTTCATTTTAAAAAAAAAAGACAATGCTCCCTTAGAATATAAACTCTTTGTATTTTTTAGACTCAACTTGACATACCATAATGTCAAATCTAAAAGAACATTATTTTCGTCGTATTTTTTGGCTGCTAGGCATAATATTACTCTCGCCCAACTAGCAGAGTTATTATAATCATCATCTGAAATCGCATAAATTATATCAACGTGAAAATAACTTTATTACGATATGGAACTTTTTCAATAGGTTTGTTTTTTACTCTGAATAAAAACTCCTTACTTGTATAATCATCAAAAATCAAAAATAATTATCAAAAATATTTTGCCCTACCGGCGCAATCTTTAAGGAGTTTTTATTCTGAGGATGGCTTTGATGAGATGAAATAAAGTAAGCGACATCTATCGGGAATAAAAATACTATTTTCTGTCATCTGAAAGTCTCTAATTAAAAAAAAAACAATTGACTTCTCCGTACAAAACCAGTTTTATCAACAATTTTTTTTGCCATTTTTTTTTTTATGTCCCTGAAATACCTCTGTTTAAAATTAGTTCAGAGTTGTTGACTGAGCTGAGCTTCTAGACACCGTCCGTCACGTACTCTATATTACATATACCTAGAACGGCTAGATATAACTGCTACATCATAATTCATACCGCATGATTAGCTGCGTCCAGGCCTAACCCGTCCAGTGTGGCAAATTAGGTTAATGCACTATATCATGATGAAGTGTTATTTAAAGTGTTTCGTTGCTGAACAATAATAAATCAAGAAGTGCCCTGAAGGCCGCTTGGGACCCTGCCAAAGTGTAATTAGTACCGTAGTAGGCCCGCACGGTCACATAATGAAACCCCGAGCCAACCCAAGCCAACCCCGAGTCTGGGGTTGCCTCACCCCACATTGTTTCAGCTGGTAAAATTGGAACGCGACCTCAGCGTTTTTGTCTTCCAACTCTAATAATGTTTTTCGACGAGATAAAACTTAAAGTGAAACAAGACTCGCTCGACAAAATACAAACAACTTTCTTATCTGAATTTAATACCAGACTCTTGTCCTTAAATTAATAAATGCTTGTTCGAATTTTCTCATCCGTTAATCTCTAAAATAGCGCGGCCCTGATAGCGAGTTAATTCGACAACAATATAGATTGTATCTGTAACCCTTTTGGAGGCATTGATTAACGATCGTTAGCGAATTTCATGCGGTTATCACATAATTAATCAATTTCAGGTCAGGTTCGTGGATCAGCAGTCGCCTACATACGCGAAGAACAAAAGGGCGTGCGAATTTTGGATCAGAGGGACTGGAAGAGGGGTCCTTGAGCACCCGCAACATTCCTTGCCTCCAAATACGACGTGTTTGTATCACATGCAAGGAATCGATACTTCGGGGCCCACTGGCAGAAACATTCTTTACGGTAGACCCTCGTTCTCAGCGCCCCGGTTCAGGGTGTGGTTCTCGGTATTGAAATTTTATGTGACCAACGCTCTCAATCCGAACTTACCCGAGGATGAGTATTGTGGAAGCCATTTGAATATATGGGACGGCCCGATGCGGATATCGCCGGGATGCAGCGATATATTCTGGTGAGTTCACTCGCTTTTGCCCCGATATTCTCGTCTCGTTTATTTTGGTGTGATTTAAGTACTTTCAGATATTTGTGGCTTTTCAGTTTTGATTTCATGTGTTTGCTTGGTGGCAGGATATTTCATTTCAAATTAAAATTTTGTTGGGCAGACCATCAAACACTCTGAAAGTTTGTTCATTATCTGCAGCTGTTTGTTTAGGTTCTCAAATAACCTTTTGAATTTTGTTTTAGCGATAAGGATCGTTCTGTGCAGATGTCTCGGGCGACATCTCCTCAGACTGTGATTGTGGGTCGTCCACCAACCAATGCCACTTTAGTCGCAAGATTCTGCAGAGAACGTGCGCCCAGGACTTGTGAACATGCTTTGTTGAGAAGATCCAGAGCCTGTGCTAGAACTGAAAGTTTTCTGTCTAAAGGAGATTCTTTGACATTGGAATTGAAACTTACCCAAGGAACTGCTCTCAAGTAAGTGCCTTTTAGTAATTAGCCTTAGATAATTTAGCACAAAATGCATAGAGCTGTTTTGCCACTTTTCTTAGTTTTATATTTTTATATTATTCTTTTTTTGCAGGCCAGTATTCTTCAAAGCTCTGTACGAGTTCGTAGACCTGCATCAAGATGGTGAGCCGTGGGGTCGCGGACCTTGCTCCAGGCGGTTCACATCTCGTTCCTTCCCCGAAGCACCTCCAGACCCTCCCATCACCTTTTCCTCGCCTAGAGATGTGTTCCTTTATGGGAGAGGAGGTTCAAGGAATATTAGGTAAGTAAATAGAAACATGGAAAGTGGCTCTAAACTAGAAAAAAGCTTTTTCTTGCATTGGTACACCACAGACTCATAAATATAATTTAAGGAATGGAAATACCATGTCAGTTGCTATATATATATCCATGTTTCACCACCACTAGCAAGTACTTTGCAGATTTATTTGAATAGGTACGTTGTAATAATGTGTGTTTTATGTTCTTAACGCTCTCCTGTGACTCTCTTACATTTATTCAGCTAGAATAACATTAATAATGTAGTCACGCAGTCTCTCGAGAAACCTTTGGGATGCTTGGGATACAAAATTATAGTCCCAGAAGTAACGTATTATGGAAGAGTGAATACTAGCCTATTTTATTTTATATTCTGATGGTAGTTTTTTAATAATCCTTACAATATTTATGATTAACTTCTAAAATTCCAGTTGTACCTACCGCTTCGAAGCCAACCCTGGCGAGGCCGTCCGTGTTCGTGTCTGGGGCATTCGCTCTGGTGGTCGACTGTGCCGCTCAGTACATTCAGCCCACTCACCCTGGTTCCGCTGTGCAGGTGACCTGACGGCTGCTGTCAGGATATTCGATCGACCTTGGAAGGACATCGGTCAGGGGGTCCCCAGAGATTGTCTGTGCAGGTAATGGTGATATTTGTTTGCGACGGGTTTCCTCTTGGTTTACCCGCACCGATATACAGCAAGATTCTTGGTGCTGGACTTAAGTAGGGAAGTCACATCCCAACGCCTGAATGACTAGAAAAATTCTATGATTGCAATGTGCCAATCAGTACACTCGGGCCATCTTCCTAAAATTTTCAATACATTTCTCTCTTAATTTAAGATGCAGATATTATAAGAATAAGGTTTTTACTAACACAATCTTTATCATCTTTATTTTCAGTGAAATTGGCGACTACGAGTTCACGTCAACAGGCACCGTAGCTGAACTGAAGTTCGACGTGGTCAACATGTCAGCTACTGATGACTTCAGGTCGTTTGGCTTCGAGGCATCAGTGGAATTCGTCAGGCTCGACACGGTCTGCGAGAGTTCTCACAAGGTGTATGGGGCGAGTGGAGATCTGAGGCTGGCTTCTTTGGCGCCCATGTCTGAAGCGGTATGATTTCTTTTTATTTCACTCTTTACTAACCACAATAGTCCACTGCTAGACATCGGCTTTCGTACTGTTTAGAGGGTTATGTGAGTGTCGCCATAATGTTTTTTTTTTCATACAGCGACATACTATAAATTTTCCATTACTACTGGTCCGAAGTTTTCCTTCTAGATCTATAATTCCTTTTAATTCCCTTCGTTCTGTATTTTCAGGAGCACTGCGAACGCCGACCATGGCTCATCGACCCTTCACCCGGGCGGTACCTCTACCTACAGATAAGAGGAAGCATCATCAAGGAGCCAGAGCTGGATAACTTTACCCTTTTCAACAACATCACAGTGGCACCAGATCTTCGGCACCTGTGCAGGACTCCTAACCGCATTGCTGTTTATGCTGGCGGATTATCACCCATTTTTATATGCCCTGATCCTCCCGATGAACAGGTAATAATTATTATTTTAGAGTTTATAAATTATAATCTTACGATCCATTTTGGCTACGAAATTTGCCCACCATGAAATTTGCAGATGATTTTTGGAATAGTTTAATGAAAGAGAGAAAAAATTATGTCCAAAAATGTGGCTAGTGGCTTACCAGGCAAAATTAAGGTTATAGTAGGTCTAAGTTTATAACTAAACGACTGCTCAATGTTTTTCAGTACGAGGACATAGTGGAAGTGTTCTCCGATGGTTGGGGCAAGGACGTAGATGCCTTGGCTCATCACGTGCTCGCTCCACCTGCATCTCCAGACCGCTTCGACCTAGACTGGCCACGGTCCCTCTCGGTAGAGCTGATAGCGCTGGAGAGCGCTTCTTACTTCGTTACTTGGTTGGAGCTTTCTAGAAGGTACCTAATTTGAAATTTTATTAAAATTCTATTTGACTGAACATTGACTAAGACTTTGGTTCTGACATTTTTTTTTTTTAATGTTCTATTCCAGACATCCAAGTGCGAGCGGTGGAGTATTCGCCATGTCGGGCGAGTGCGAATACCGCTGCGAGTCTTTGGACGCTTGCATCGAACCAGCTTTGTGGTGCGACGGCATCGCACAGTGCCCTCATGGGGAAGACGAGAGATTGTCACAGTGCTCAGCTCTGTTAAGAGTGCCAGCGCAGTACGCTGCTGCTTTGCTGGCGTTTAGTGTGCTCACTGCTTTTGCTATGGTAAGTTCAAGAGTTTCTTTGGAAACGAACAGGCTTTTGATCGAATACCTGTGCAGTTGTTGATGCGACGGCATCACGCAATGCCCTTACTCAATTCCCTTGGTCAGTGTACCAGCGCAGTATGCTGTTGCTTTGCTGGGGTTAAGTGTGAAAAAATAAATTAAAAAAAAACAGTTTAGATCAAAATAAAACTCAGTTCTGCGAGATTTTGGGAGCATATATTGCCTTGTGGCAGCGAGGGTATCACGTTATGTTCTATCTTCCAGCCCTTTTGCCAATTAATTTGGGACTGTTTTAACACGTGCATTTTTTCCTAAATATTCCTTTTGTCTCTACATTCCTTCTACACTTTTTTAAACTTCCTGTCCACTTATTTATACCCATCCACATTCATGTCCATCACACTCTTTGTTTCTGTCGCTGACATTAATTATCCTTGATCATTGTCAAATCCTATTGATCCATTCTTTCTCTTACTTTCAGATTGCAGTGATGCGCTCCTGTCGGCGACGGCGCTCAGCCTTACAACAGCGTCTCAAGAGCCTGTCCTCAGACACGGCCATATTTGATGAGAAGGAGGTGATTTGCTGACCAAGCGAGGACTCCGTGCGATACGTGGAAGTCGACCGAGTCACCACCGTGTGACCGCCTTCCCGTGCGGAGTCCAGGTCTCATTCTATAGGAGGAATCTTCCTTTCCCTTTTACCACTCCTTTGAACTGTGGTTTCTCACGAGTGTTGACATGACCGTTGAAGGTCGTTATCCTGTCGAGTCCAAATGAATACTGCCATCCTTCTTACCTTCTCCCATTTGTGATAATACCCTCGACCTCGCAATACTGAATCAGTATTGCTTTTAAATATCGTGAAACCAGCAATATGGTTTCACTGCCATTGAGTCAAAAAATAAACGATTTTTGAAAGTTTCATGTTGAAATATTGGTAGTTTTCAATCTAAAGAGCATTGGCTCTGTTATTAATAGTCTGATAAAGGAAAAGTTGATCATGAAAATTAATAATCATCCAATCAATCATAAAATTTATGATATAGTTCATGTACGAGTTTACTCAAAAATGTTGAATTAGACGAATTTTGTAAATAATATTAGATTAAATAATTATCATGAATGAAGTATGACAAGTAAATGTGACTAGATAATTTGGACCAAGTGCAGTCGATCGGTAGCCCATCTTATTTTTTGTTACTAAATACCTTATCTTACCGGCGAAAATGAACGGAAAATTTGCGCCTTAAAACTAAGAAATTAAAATAAAATATAAGTAGATGGATGGGAAACCCGACATCTAATAGCGTATGGAAAAATTGTTTATTCCAAAATTACGTTAAAAGTACAATTACTTAAATAGGTACTGTTACATAACGGCTTTTCGTGACCAACTAATTTTCAAATTAAGTAGATATTTTGAGAAATTAAAATATCATATTTAGTTGATAAAACAAAATGACATTAATTGTCATTTTCTTTGACATTTCGCAAGTACGAGATACTCACTTTTCCTTGAATTTGGGTCTGAAAGTTCAACCGATCGACTCCAGGCACAATTTGAGTTATGTGATTGTATAACAACTCGTTTTTGTAAATAAATATTAAAACTAATCGTAGTGTCTCCTACTCAAGGTTCGTTATTGTAAATAGTTGAGTAGCTAGAGTAGTTTAGATGCTTAGACTGTAAGAAAAGTGTAGATGGAGCATAAAGCAGCTAAATGTGGAGTCATTTTCAGGGATGTGAAATTTAGCGTTTTTAGTGGTTACTTTTACAGGATGTAGAGTAAACAATAAACAAGAGTTGTTTTTAAATTACGTATTATAATAGCATGTGCAACAATTTTGAAATTTTTTTTTTCATTTGCAATTTAAATTGACTAACTACTGTTGGATAAATAAATAAAATTCAATAAAATTTTAGTAATGTGGCTAGAAATAGACAGTTTTATGCGAGTTTTTAAAGTTATTTAAGTTGAGGAATAGTTGGAGAAATTAGCTAGTTACCAATTTTGATGTAACTAACAGTGGCACAAAAGTCTTTACACTTTGTAGTTCTGAATGCTCCGTCTACGGGTACTTTTCTTCGGATCTAAGTTTAGACGAGATATCGATGCGGCAATAATGTTTTTTTATCATCAATTTGTAATAAAAAATAATCGACTAACCTGTGTTCTAAATATTACTCTAAATTCGTATACGTGATATTGAACTGCCATTTTTTAAAACGTTTGTTGTTCAATTAATTGTTATTTATAAGCAGATTTAGCAGATGTAAGATTCACTAAATTATTACGATTTAATTTTGAAAGCATATTAATTGATTTATTAATCGTGATTGAATATTGTGAGAGATTTCAAAAATAATTTCGAAATATCTGAGTTTTTACATAAGTGTATCTCTATTTTCCAATTCAATTAAACTTTGATATTGTGTTTATTTCACATATTTTAAGCTTTTTGAGTAAGTTTGATAATATCGCATTAAAATAATACAACTCCGTGAAATAATAACCTTGCCAATAAAATAAAAAAGTTCCTTTGTATCAAACGAATCCTTCAGCTTTAGTTTAAAGTTATTTTTTTGACAAAAATAAATAAATAGATCGGATCATAGTAAAACTGTTGCTAATATGAAATCAACAGATACCTATTACAATGTTTAGAGATCCTAGTACACGGAAATATTTCACTCATTTTAAAGCAAAATGGGAATGGTTCTTTATTGTAAATCACAATTTTTAAAAGCTCAAAAAAATCTGATCGGAAAAATTAACAAGAACCAACGATTTAAAATAAAAAGTCGCCCAGACGATTTATCACAGAATTTAACATTTGATATGCATTTTTTTTGTTCCATTGTTCATGCTCCATGTTTTTTTTTTTTTTTAAATTCTTCAGTACTTTGAACCATCCCTGTTGTGTGTTTAAAACGAATAAAATTTCACCATGTTCACATTAGAGAAATGTAAATAAACTATTCATATCCTAGATTCGTATTGAAGTGATATACGTTTGTTTCCCAAGGAAATTATTAAAGTTTATTATATCGCGTTACTACTAGTGAACATTGTAGACGAAAACTTTGATTTGAATGAGAATAATCTTAAAAACTAATTACTCATTTGACATTACTCAGTTCTTTGTCAAAGATTTAAATTTTTGACATTTACTCGTTTGACATACTCATTTCTAAAATGAATGATTAAAAATAATTAGTTTTGTTAGTCATATTTAATTATGCCAAAGATCTTTGAATCAAACATTAACATCCTACACATATTCATTGAGAATCATAAGCATAATCATATACTTATTTATAATTTTAAACAAAACAAAAATTAAACAATGCGCACAAATAGTTATTAATATGTGCTAAGTAAAGAATTTCTGCATAAAATCTGTCAAACTACCTACTACCTAATATGCAGGTATAAGTTTTGAGACTTTCGCGGTTGTTCACTGCAATTAGATTTTTGTTATGAACGGGATTATTACCACGATTATGTTTATTGTTACCTCGATATTTCGGAGTTGTTTCAAACTCCATGGTCACGAGTAGACTGGCGATGCGAATGTTGACGTCTTCTAAGGGAAACCATATCGGTCTACCCTCTTTCGGACGCGACGACTGCGTTCACTTTGACTTCTACCATTGTCACTCACTAGTTTCTCACGACACACTACACTCACGGTATCTACTCGCGATTTCGACCTCGAATCATTTTTGCGGTTGTAAACGTTTAACACTGAGACTAGTGAGTGACAATGGTAGAAGTCAAAGTGAACGCAGTCGTCGCGTCCGAAAGAGGGTAGACCGATATGGTTTCCCTTAGAAGACGTCAACATTCGCATCGCCAGTCTACTCGTGACCATGGAGTTTGAAACAACTCCGAAATATCGAGGTAACAATAAACATAATCGTGGTAATAATCCCGTTCATAACAAAAATCTAATTGCAATATGCAGGTATATCTAGCTATGACATTTGCAATTTTACTTCAACACTTCTTTTAAAATTCAAAATCAAACGTCGTTATTCTCATTCAATTTAAACTAGATTTAATCTAGAGATTCGAATCTTTGAACTTAGATAGGGAAGTGTAAAGAAATGAACTTGTATAAATTATAATGATTATTCTAATTTGCTTATCATACAAAATCGTGTTCATAGTTTGATCATTGCTGGGGTGTGGTTGAATTTGTTACAATTATTTTACTGCAATAATTAAAAAAAAAGTTTTTGAACGGGATTTGTGGAAATTTGTCTGCAGAACTGTTGACTGGTTTGATTACACCCCACAAGGTTTTTGTGAATATGGTATTCGCCAGATCGTTCTGAAAATTTATAGAGATAGTGTTATGTATCGTTAAAAAATGTCTTAAAATTAACAGATAAAAAAAAAGTACCTAAGTCATCATTATCTCATTCGAATAGCACTATAAATGTCAAAGTCTGTTATCATAAATTATATCACTATCTCTATATTTTTTAGTATGAAAAGGCCTCGAGTTAGTGAAATTGTAAATGATTTAGTACCATTGGTGTAGAAAACGTTCGTAAGGTCTTCCATGTTGCACGAAGATGCCGGATTCGTTTCCTACATTGCGCAATATCAACAATTTGGAAGTACTAAATATGAGTAATAGATTTTAATTAAAACAGTTTTAAAATATTTAAATAATGTATCAATAGATATGGGCAGGAGAAGAACTGAAACTTAGAACAACAACAAAGAACATAATTTTAAAAAAACACTGCAGGATATTTAGCTACTCACTGCTGAAAATATTACGCTTGTAAGTTTTTCAGCATACGAAGTAACTATACCTACGGATGGGTGTAAGGGACAGTGTACCAGAAACTGATAGAGGCTGGTCAGTCAACGAAACTGAACAACTTTCATTAGGAAATTCTTTCAGATAATAAAAATAGATTACTTTCCCATACAAAATTACCACCTCAAGACAATCATTAACTAAGCAACTCCTTTCAGTTTTCGGTATGCTGTCCCTTACATTATGTTTCTGGTATGCTTACCGGGTGGTAAGCACAAACTGAATATTTTAAAACTGTTTTATTTAAAATAAGCGATTGTTGAATTCCTCACCATATAATTTTGGAAGTACATAAAACAGGCTATCTTGGCAGACAATAATGATGGATAATAGCTGATTAAGCAGAGATACCTAACTTCACGTTCAAAACAAAGAATAAGGAGAGTTATGATGTTAATAAGAAGTTTTTAAAAATAAAATTATTTACTGCATGAGGATGTGTCTTTTATTTTAATACGTCACAAAAAATCATAAATTAATAGGTATCTAAATAACTCAGAGATATCGTTTTACAAACCGTACTTATACCTAATCGTCGTGGAAGACCCCGACGCACATGGCGCGAAGAGCTAGACACGTTTGCAATGCAAAAGAGCAACTTGAGACCCAAAACAGGGATTAATGGGGGAGCAAGAAGAGAGAAGCCTTTGCCCAGCAGTAGCAGGTAGGATGATTCAGGCTAGACAAGACAGTTACCTAAACGGCTCTATGGTGAGAGCTGAGCCGATCCGGAGGATGTGGATGAAGAGTTTTAGTCCCACCCTACCTCCAAGGGTAGTGTGAGGGGTCCGCAGTGGATTCGATTCCCGCAAATGATCACTGATTCCATGCATAGTAGCCTTATTAGTATTTGTAAGTCATCTGCATACACGGCGAATTAAATAAAGAAAAATTAAAGATTGTAAGGTACAATTTAATAATTCGCAGTAGGTACAAGTAGTTATGACAACAATAGCATTAATATGGCTCAATCACTTAAACAATGTTACAATTTATTTAAAAAATAGCAACTATTAATAACTGAGATGATTATGTTTTAAATATTAGATTAGCCTCTATTACTTTTTTCCCCTGCATTTCTAAGAGCTACGAGGAAAGCACCAATCACATCTGATTCTTTAGTATCCGCAAATACGTCTCAAGATGCAAAAATTTAAGCACAAACAGTTCAAAACTATTGACTTGTTATGAAGAAGATCATCTCTACATAGTAAACACCCCCTGGCTCATGATCTCGTAAGCCTTTGTGACGTTGGCGGTAATGTCTTCAGCAGGCCTGTTTGCAGAGACCAGCCAGGTACTAGCGCTGTCTCCACGTTTGAACGCCTCCATCAGACCCTTGACTGCGGATTCCGTTCTGTAAGAAAAGAATATTAGGATGTCTGTCTGAACTGATAAATAAGGACAATAAACATCAACGTAAAAAGAAATAGTTTATGAGATTCATACTTCAAGGTCATGATAAGACTGTACATGGTCTACTTTTACCGTAGAATGTGCATTCGATCCAAAATATCAATCGAGAAAATCTCAAAGCATTACTGTAATAAATCAAGTTATGACAAGTTCCACTTACTTTTGCCAAGGTAGTTGGTCTAGGGAATTTATGATAATTTCGTCGGTTTCCTTGTCGAGCCCTTCCATTTTAGTCCGACTGAACAGAGTTGTTTCCGTACATCCAAAGCACATGGTGACTACACGCACGCCAGTTCGGGAGAAATGTGGTTCACCCTAAAACAAAATGTTGGTTTACTTGTCAACAAAGATATTTTTAGGTATTTTTATAGTGCAGCACTAGTCTGTTATGATGCAGAGGATGTTGACCATTGCGTATAGATAAATTCCTATTCACTGTCGGCGTATAAAAGGCCTACTGTATAATTTGTCAGAGGACAGCCTCAGGTGAAGAGTGAAACACGAGGGTTGATGGTGAAGTTGTTTATTAACAATTGACTTGTTTTAATCTGTGGTTGCCAGGTAGAATAGAAAGAAAACTAAGAAAAGGATGGTATCTGCTACCTTGACACATAATACATACATACATACATACATACATACATATCATCACGCCTTTATCCCTAATGGGGTAGGCAGAGCAAAAACGACCTAAACATAGTTAGGTCGTTCCGCCACGTCTGACAAGTTTTGAGGGTTAATACAGATGATGATTATGTATATTACCATAGCGACAGGTTGTCAGCCCATCGCTTAAATTGCAATTCACTGAAACCCTCGATTCCCTTAGCAAATTTTTACAGCATGCACGGGAGGAGATGCAGCTGGCACATTCTATGTTTTTCTATCACTCCCAGTCCAGCATGGAAGTGACACATAATGTTCCTGAAATAAATCCATACGTACCCCTAAAGCAGTACTAAACTGTAGGACAGCACTCTTGCTCGCGCAGTATACTGGAAACAGGCGGCTCTGGTATAATGCGACTATTGAAGAAATGTTCACTATCGTACCCCCTCGCCCTCCATAATCCTTCCTCATGAGGTTGTAGGCTTTCAGCGAACTTGTTATAAGAGCAGTCTGAAACATTATTACATTTTTTTATTCAAGTTCCAACCGTCAATTTCTATGAAGCACTTATTCGGAATAACACTAATAAGACATTTTTGCACATCATCATCATCATCATTACTTACCACATTGACAGCAATCGATTTCTCATAAACTTTTGGTCCATCGTTCAAAATTCCAGCGTTGTTTACTACAACATCAATGTATTCAAATTTCTTCAACACATCATCATAGGCTTCGTTCAAATCATTGCCAGTGACGTCACATTTGTAGAATTTAACCTTTTCAGCGCCATGTTTTTTCGCTAGTTCGTCTGCTAAAGCTTCTCCAGTAATGTCGACGTCCAAAATTGCTACATGCTGAAATATTGATAAATTGTTTCACAAATTGATTTTCCACATTTCCATTTACTATGCTGGACTGGGATTGATTGGGAGCGAAGCTCTCTTTCTAGGTGGTACCATTTACTATACCAATAATAAGTAAAGTCCAAGATACAACCTGTCATGTCCCGTCATGTTAAACAGTCTATCTTCATTTGGTCTTCGATCCTATCCTACATCGAGGTCCTATCTAAAATGACTCATTTCTTTATGATGAAGAATGCTAGTTTTTTCCGTTGATGCTCTGCCTACCTCATATGCAAAATAGACGTGATTTTATGGATGTATTTTCCATTATGTAACAAATTAAAGTGATCATAGGTTATGATCCCAGCGTTAAGCTCAACGTTAAATATGATAACAATTTATCAGATACCATACATGATTAAATATTATAGAACCTCATATTGCACCAGGCCATAAACTTTATACAATCGTTGAATTTGTAAAGGTAGTGGTAGGAACGAGTAATACGTTGTTCCCAATGAACCTACTCTATATTGGACTTAAGGTTGTAAAATTAGGTTTATACGACATTAAAATATTATCGGCAATTACCAAAATGTTGAGAGTAATTTTATATACAAATGTGTATTACCTTATCAGAATCTAACAACAACAATACTTACCTTAGCACCTTCCTCCAGGAAAGACCTGACGACTCCTGCGCCGATTCCAGCTGATCCTCCGGTCACCAACACTACTTTGTCCTTGATTTCATACATTCTGTATCACGTCAGGTTACTCCTAAGTCTGGTTTGAGAATGCAATAATAGATAGAAGTTTCTAAATATTTATTTAAGCTAGACGTATCTATTCTATGATTAGCAAAGTAGTACAGTGCGATAATAATTTAATGTTTTAATAGTTTATAACTTGGTAATGTTAATACAAAATACGTAAACATTGTTATCATTATCACCCTAGTTACAAAAAATCGTATTAGATGAGGAGACATAATTTATGAAACATTTCAACTTTAATGCGCATACGAAATAGTAAAATAAGTATTTTGTATGAAAATTTGCATGCAAATGCGCATTTCGATTCGAATCAATCGATCGAAAATCTGAGATAAGTTTTTGTTTTTTAAGGAAAAATTTGATCAATTTTCTGCTGCGTGAAATATATTTACGTCAAAAATCCAGAACTATACCGGTGTAACAGAAGAAAAGCATATGACTAGTTACAAAAAAATTTAAGATAAAACTTTACCTTACTGAATCTTGGCCAGTCTTAATAAACCATCTAACACAGCACAAGATATCACCCGTTTTTACTTTGCAAAGACACATCAAACACTACATGTGCAATATGGAAGACTGTTGCAAGGAGTCTACATTGAAAACACTGAAGGAAGCACTGACCTTCAATAGTGGAAACTGCATAGAAATGTGGAAATGACTTCGTTGCATCATAGTAATTGGATTACATAATTCTGTTGCCGTCAGGATATGAAGCAGGTATTTGGGTTAGCCATTATGTAATTATGTACTTAGGCGATTTAATTTGTAATTATAATTTTTAATTCCTCATTATCTTACCACTTTGCTAATGTTTCTAATCATTTCGGTTAGTATTGTTTGCCTACATGACTAAGTTCCTATTCTATTACAGCACCTAAAATATTATGTGTATGTAATGTTATTCAAATATGGCTGTATATTTTTCTATCCTTATCATATTTTGATATCCAATCCACCGTTGCTTTTGTTTCGTTTTGTATTCAAATAATAAAACTATTTACATAGGTACTTTGTATCAAATAACTTTGATATCGTCAATGTTAATTAGTGCCTACCCAATAGTTATCATGCACAAAAATGCAAACAAAATTTAAATAAATATAATATGAAAGAAAGAAATAATAAATTCTTCGCCTCGGGCAGGACTCGAACCTGAGTGCCTGAATCTGAGTGGTAGAGCGATGGACCGACATTTCAGAGTCCGAGTCCTGCCCGAGGGGAATTTATGATTTCTTTCTTTCATATTATGTGAAATAAAATAGCATTGTAAGTGCTAAAAAATCCTCAAAATTTTAAATTAATAAGTAGTTTTGTATTTATTCAGTATAAAAATATTTTAGAGTTACATTTTATCTTCCGTATTTTTACTTTACAATGACACATGATTTCTTAACTGGGATCAAAAGATTACTGGTACTTCATCGTCATCTTTTCAAGCTTCGAAAACCCCTGCGCTCATGATGTCAAAACCCTTTTCCACATTCTTGGTGATGTCTTCAGCAGGTTTGTCAGCGGAGATCAGCCAGGTGCTAGCGCTCTCGCCACGCTTGTAAGCTTCCACTAGACCTTTGACTGCTGATTCAGCTCTGTGAACAGCGAAATTGTTTTTAAATTTTAAAGCTAAGGTACATACCTACTCGTACGTATGCATAAGAAAATGAGAGATTTTTGCCACTGACTGATTCTGGCTGGATATAAAAGAAAATAAAGTGAAAATCCCAGAAGATTAGAAATTGTAATTTTTTGATAGTTCATGTATACAACTTTATTCGTTGACAACGAGTCGTTGGGTATGCTTGTAAAACTTTATTATTTATGGTTTCAGTTGTAACAAAATATAACGACGGGTCGATTCTCCTGATTTTAAAATAATAGATGGAAGAAGCGCTCACAAAATAAGTTAAGGCTCGTATTTATAAAGCGATCTCAAGTTTGAGAGCAATATTAAGTTTGGATTTGACAGGTCGTTTTGTACTGAAATGACATTTCTGATACGAACTCAAACTCGCTGTCACTCTTGAGAGCTGATTATAAATACGGGCCTAAGAGTACATAAGTGAATAAAAAGTGTCATAACTACCACATTTCTAAACTAATGCGGCTCTTCTCCCAATGCACGTGTTTCGGTATGCTCGGATTAGGTAGTGAAATGTCTTATTATATTAGAAACCTAATTTTTTATTATTTAACTAGCAATACTCAAGAGATAATAAAAGTTTACAAATATTCGCTTAATTAAGTATAATATCTGCTGTCATTATCTTTAACAACAGGCAGTTAACATCCCTCCTATTTAATTTAATTATACCTAAAAATTATCATTATTATTTTGTTGAGCATATTTTATAAGTCTTATCAGTAGCAATGATTATGGCATGACAATAATTATTTTTTTATACTTGTAGCAACCGGCTGATATTTTTGTAGGTATGTTGATGTTATTTTTGTTTGTTTGATTCAAACTAGCACTGCACCATAGTAAAAGCCAACAGTTAGTGTTAGTGTTTCACTAAAACTTATTTCTGAATAGTACAATATACATACATATAATCACGCCTTTATCCCTTCTGAATAGTGTTTTTCTGAAATCTTATTATTTTTTCTGAAATGTTGCTTCTTAATAGCATTTTTTTTTTTCAAAGATACTTACTTCTGAACAGGCACTTCCTTGATAAGGTTGCCGATCAGCTGTGCATCATCAGACTCCTCGTCAATGCAACCATACTTGGCGCTGTCCAGCAAGGAGGTGTCAGTGGCGCCGAAGCAGATGGTCAGGAATCTGACTCCGGACTTGGAGTAGTAAGGCTCCATCTGCGGAGACCAACCTAATTAGGATTTCTATCAAAATAGAAATGCTAGTTCAATACGTCCCCTATGGAGACCAACTGAGTTAGGATTTCTAGAACACACGTAAACCCTACCTGCAATACGCCCCCGGGCGTTGGTACTTTATACGTGTCCTGGGCCGACTGTCAAATACAAAGGCACGCATCCTAGCCTAATTGAGTTCTTTTCTTTGTGCTCTAGATAACAGTGTCGAAAACGAAATCTAGTTCAAAATAGCCAACTCACCCTAAGACAGTTGGTAAACTACAGCACAGCACACCACTCTTAGTGGCAACGTAAATGGATAAGACATTATAGCCGAAGAAGCAGAAGAAGAGCCAGACTTCAAGCCGTCAAATGGCGAGAAACGGCGCAGGACAGGGACAAATGGTGCAATCTCGTGTCGGAGGTCAAGACTTTGGGCCCCTGAGCAGTAACTTAGTAAGATCAAAAATAGCCAACTCACCCCTAGACAGTTGGTGAACTGCAGCACAGCACTCTTAGTGGCAGCATAGATGGGCACGACGTTGCAGCGGAACAGGCCAGCAATGGAAGAAATGTTGACTACTGCGCCACCCTTACCTCCATGGTCTTTGCGCATGAGGTTGTAGGCTTTCATTGAGCTTCTGATTAGGGCAGTCTGTAGAATATTAGCAATTTTAGTTCTTTAATATGTCTTTCTATAAAACATAATCTACTAAAAAGTTTTCTTCAAATATGACTTCGTGTCGGATTTTTTGAAATCTAACATCTTCAACATTATCATCGCCATTATCACCAAAGAGCACAAGATCATGTCCAGAACAAACTAATAAAATATGATCTGATCATTATTATAATTATAACAATCATATATTATTCATATTTTTATTTTTCATAATAGTAAATATGTAGCATCTAATGTTGACAGGATTATACCTAATCAGTGTCATACTTCTGTCACCAAACTAAATAAGTTGTGTTTAATAAATTATTATGTTCAAAAAATAATGTATGCTCGTATTGTTTGCTGTCAAAGAAATACTTACTACATTGACTTCGATTTCCTTCACGAACACATTTGGTCCATCATTCATGATACCAGCACAGTTGACAACGCAGTCGATGTATCCAAACTCTTTGACAACTGCATCGTAACCATCTTCAAGATCCTTAGTAGTGACGTCACATTTGTGGAATTTGATTTTCTTGGCGCCGTATTTAGCAGTCAGCTCGGTTTCCAGGGATTTTCCGTTGGCTACATCAAGATCTAGCACTGCTACATGCTGTGAACAATGTATTTTTCTCGTAGGACAAGTCTCAGGGAATTACTAAGCAATTAGAAAAAAATAGAACAGCAAATTATTCCTTTTATTATTATGTGGATATCATTTTTAGGCAACACTTTCAAAATTACAACATAATATTTCAGAGTAGAGAGGAAATTAAAAGAGGTTGCTCTGACATCGAAACTAAACGCTCGCATAAAATATCCTCTTTTTTTAATTTTCCCGAAAAATTCTAAGTGTAATGGGCGGTTTACATTTAGGACAGTGCTAAGTACAGTGGATAAATAGAGCACTCGCATTCAAGTTGGTAAGTTAGTACATTGGCCTGGAAGGCAACTGTAGGTACTTATGCAATATACTTACAGCATGAACAATCTAAACCGCCCATAATGAAAATGCTTCATTTTCATTGCCTGAGCAACCCCTTTTAACTTGCGCACTGTCTTTAATTTATTCGTAATACATAGCATATCAGTACCGTCCTATCCAACAAAACATTTTTTCTTACCTTAGCGCCTTCTGCCAAAAAGGCCTTAGTTACACCAGCACCTATGCCAGCAGCACCACCGGTCACCAGAAATACTTTGTCTTTTACTTCATACATGATTATCGAAAATTGTTGAATGTGCCAGCGACCTTACTGTTCCTCTGCCGAGCTTGAAATGATTGTATGAGCCTCATGACTCGTATTTTTTATCTGTCTGTTTAACATGTTATAAATAGGGACAAATGTAATGTGATCTATTGTAGTTTATCAAAACTCATGATAAATTTTATTTAAAAACAAACACTTGAATTAGCCATCTCTAGTTGATGATATAAGCCTAATCATAATCACAAATGTCTATAAAATAGTGTTTGAAGTGGAGTTAACAATAGCAAAGTAAAGAAAGGATAGGTTAGGTACCTAAGTATGAATACACGTAAATACAACGTGTAACAGAAAGGGTATGCACCGAGAAATGTGTGAATCTACCCATGAAACTGAACAACTTTTCCTAAGGAACATAGGTCGAACAAAAACAAAATAAAAAATTGACCTTCCATACAAAATGCATCAGCTGATAGTGCATCTAATGATCTATTGAAGTTTATCAAAACTCATGATAAATTTTATTTAAAAACAAACACTTGAATTAATGAATCCTAAATTAACTTAACATTTTTACTTAGTTGATGATAGATAAGTCTAATCACAAATGTTTTTATAAAATAGTGATAGTGGAGCTAACAATAGTATAGATAGGATAGGTACCTAAGTATAAATACCTATAAAGAAAAATAAATCTAGTAGTTAGGTATTAATGTTTATTATGAAGGGCCGGAAGTGCCTTATCATAATTTATTTATGGATTACACATTTCCTAACGAAAAGTCGAAAAAAAAATAATATGAAATTTTCATGCAATTTTCAACCGATTCCATTTTCCTTTACTCATTGAAGCCAGAACACAATTTTCTTATAATTTTTTTTTTTCATTTTGAATTGTGTCCATTAATTTCAGCACCATTTTCAAATTAAAACCATGAAATTGAACTTGGTACTGAATTATGATAGCATGTTCAGTAATTATTGAAATTCCTCACAAGGTTGTAACATTAAAGTAATTTTCTACGTAGTAAATATGCAATTAATTTCGAAAGTTTCACATAAGTGCATATTTTAAAACTATAGAACAAAGTTATTATTTTATTCACATTTTATTTCATTATTCTTGAAAATAATTTATATATAAGTAGGTAGGTACTTTTCGACAATGATTAATATTAATATCGTTGGCGAAAAGTTACTCAAAATCGACAGCGATTTGCGGTACAGACTACAAGACGTATAAAACAATGTTCGACTTCATAATGAAGCAGTTTCATGATACACACCTCAAGATAGCTTACAGGACCGTGTCAGGAAGAAAGTAACGTGATATTAACCCTGTCTGCGGTACGGATTTAAACACTCATAAAATATTTGTCATCTAGAGCATGCCGCTAGTGAGATGGTATTGGATATTTCTTTACATCACAAAGGCGAGTGTAGAGACGATAATTTACGTAATACGAAGCACCCCATGTCATTTTATGTTACGAAAATATCATATTAATTTTACTTCACCGGTTTATGTCAGCGTACCTACTTCTTCAATATGAAATAACTTGAAAAAATTAACACTTTCTTGTCTCAATTCACTTACTTGACTTATCGAAATTGGTTGATTAATTAGAAATCAACGTTACGTGGTAAGAAAGCCATTTTAGAAGCAAAAAGTTTACATTCAGTAAAATACATCGCAAACACAGAATTACATCTTCAGGTTTATTTTCAAGGACTGATGTTCTTACTTGTTTATAGATTTTGCTATTTTGAAAATGTAAAAATAAGCTTACAATTAGTCTTTAGAACTACTTAGAAGTTTTTTAGTTCTAATAATGGATTCTTTAGGTACTGATGTAGGAAAGTAATAAAGTCAGAATCTCATGATGAAGATAAAAGTTGTGTTACTGAACATTCTTATATTATTCAGTTTCTGGGGAAAAGGAAATTCAAGATCACTCTGCGGCTCAGATTTCAACACATACAGGGGCCTGTATGATTTCCTGGAGGCGCAAGTTAAGAACCGAGCCCTGAAGATAGCCCACCCAGGAGACTGCAAGAAAGCTTGCTTGGAGCAGAAGCCAGTATGTGGGAACGATTACGTGACCTACCAGAATATCTGCAGGCTAGATTTAGCTGCAGCCACTTCACCAGAACTAGAACTTGCATTTCTTTACTCTGGTGAGTGTGGAACTGGAGGTTCCTCAGAAACGTCTTCATCTTCTAAAACGCCGCCAGCAGGCATGAATGGGGACACGTCTAAACTGAAAAATGTCGTGTGTTCAACTGCTAAAGGTTGCCAGACAACAACAGAAGAGTATATTAAGTTATTCGACTTCGAAGACTGTACATTTAAACGCTGTTAGTAAAAATCATCAGTAAATCATCAGTTTAAAAATAAATAAGTATTTCCTGTCGAAAGTTTTCTTTACTGTGATCAAAAGCCAGCCATGAGACACAGACTATTTGTCAAGCATGACCTTGTTTCATGGCTCGTATTTATAAAGCGATCTCAAGATTGAGAGCAGTATTAAGTACGGATTTGACTGACCGTTTTGTACTGAAATGACATTTCTGATACTAACTCAAATTTGCTGTCACTCTTGAGAGCTGATTATAAATACGGGACTAATTATAATAACTGGCTAGGCCGGCTGCTCTCCGACTGTTAATGGGTGATACTAAGTAGGTAATCAAGAATTGGCTACTTTCCAACTAGTCAAATCAGCAACTTTTTATGAAATGTCAAAAACGCTTTTTTGTATGAAAATAGTAAATTATGACGTCACATTTTAGTAAATATTGACTAATCAAATCAATAACTTATATACTTTTAATTCGATTATTAAAATCTAAATGTGCATTTTTTTAAAATGATGAATGAAATCCACAATATTTTTAGCCATTAGTTTTAAGTATAAACGTTTTGAATTTTTTAAGCTACCCAGTCAAGTACCCAATTCTACTTACTTGTCCTGTCGTCGGCATAATTCTACCACACCCCATCATCTGACATCTAGGCTTGTACTCGAGTTCTGAGTAAAAGTTTAATTATGACTTGCTTGATCGACTCTCGATTGCGGTTATTATATGAGTGTCGTTTTCGTTTATAATTGCGGCCCCTATAGAGACATTATCACGTTACACAATCCATGCGTAAGTAGATGCTATTACAACTGTCTATTTGGACTAAGCTCTCCACAGTACTTTTGTAAATGGTTATAGATCCTAATATTTTTTTAACCGTTTGTACCTACTTAATTCTAAGCTTTGTAGGTACTGTTCAGCTAAGACCAACATTATAGATTTGTGGTTCAGATTCGACAGTTTGGTATGAGCATGGATGAGGAAGTAAATTTTGGTCGGTCGTGGACTCGTGGATTCAAATCCTACCCGAGTAAAACCTTATTTGCTCTCTTCTTTATTTCCATGGATTTTTTTAGTTTCAAACCAACCCCTTCCAGATTGTGCACTGACTCTGAAATAATAATGTTAATGTTTAGTGATACGAATCGCTTTCCTGAAAATTTCAAAACCACATCACTATAATTACCTATCATCATTGGGCCCGATTCGAAACCATCCCGACTTAACTAAATCTCAACTAAAATGATACGGGATGGCAATAATTTTAGTTTACGAATAGGGTCCATTGTCATCTCATCATCGTTGCATTTTGATAGAAGTCGGTTTTACTTAGTTTTACCTGGTTTTACCTGAAGGTTTTACGAACCCGAAAACATTTCAGTAGCGTAGCGCGCGCGTTTCAGAAACCTAATGGCTCCATCTAACGGCAACTTCTTAAACCAGGTTGTTTTTTTTTCAAAGAGTTTTTAGCCTGGAACCAAGTATTTTTGGCCCCCAAATTAACATTGCCAACTGTACGATAATTTATCATGTTTGTACAATAATGTTAGTATACCGAACTAGTAGTGGTTTATGAAGGGTATTACAATACGAGTATTACAGGGGTATTACATACAATAGTATCACGAGTAGATTGTAATACCTAGTTATGTACAGTTTCATACACTATTTTATTTACTCTCATACATTAAGTTAAGCGACTAATCTTACAAATTTTCCGAAAGCGAAGTAGACTCAAAATTCAACCTGATGCGCGCGCATGACTTGCAGCCAATTTCATTGGTGGTAATTTTGTGTTACAGATGCGCGCGCATCGTAAAATTTCACTCTTAACAATTTTTCATAACGCGCAAGTATAACTTCAAAAATCACCCATCGCTCGCATAATGCATGTGATGCGTTTTTGGCTTGGACTCGAGGTTTATGGGTATTAACTGTGTATTTTTTCCTTCCTTGCTTCAATGACTGTTAACATTTTACTTTTCATTGTAACTGTTATAAAAAAAAGAAATATTCTGATATTTCTATAAACTGCTGTTGGGCAACACTGATTTAAAAAACCAAAATGTCAATGTCAATGTGTCACCGGACCGGTGCCGTCATAATTCCAAGAGCTGATTCGGCAAAAGGGGGCCTTTATTGAATAAATTACTTCATTTTCCCGGTAAAAAACGTAGGAAGTGGTTAGTAATCTCTACGTCACGAGTTCGTCATCTATAGAGTACTACAAATTAGTCATAGTTCCATTTAGCTACCAGTTTACCGTGGTGATCAGTGGAGTGAACGTGGTGGTTAGAAAGTATTAAAAGTAGCACGAAACATGAACCCTTATCAGCAAGTAAGTATGCGTGGGAAGTACCTGGTTCTTCTATCATTTCATTTCCCATTCTTTTTCTGTAAATTCTTAAGTATGTCTCACTGGGTTACTTAAGCTAAGCTATGTTATTGTAAGTACCTCCTCTAGGTAAGGTACTTACTTACTGCCTATTGAATGCACCTAGTTATCTACTTTTCCAACTAAGATAAGAAGGTCATTGCCTACTTGGCAAGTTTGCATGCAGATAAATAAACAATAAACATAACAATGAACCACGTAATTACTCAGTATCTTACTTCTTTATTTGCATGTTTTACAAAATAAAAATAAATAAGTAGGTATTAGAAATGTGTGTATGGTGATGGTGCATGTCTAGATAGATACAGTAGTAGGTACTGCTAAATATTTCACCTTGTTTTGTTTATCACAAGTTCTTTTACGTTATAAATAAATTACAATTTTACACATTCAGTTTTCTATATAACTAAATAAATTATGTATGTTTCTGTCTCCATGAACTTCTTACTCTCTGGGATACTACTGTATGTATATTGTCTACTGATTGTGTACTTAAAAAAGTGATCATTGATGCGTTTCCATTTGATTTCAAGGGTCAACCGGGCTACCCGCAGCAACCATACATGCACAATGTCGGATTTACCAACTCTGCCCCCCAGTCATTTGGAAACCCAATGCCTATGCCTGGCTTTCCATCTATGGGGTACCCAGCACCTCAGCCAGGGTACCCTAACTCCCCTGGTTACCCTCAGGCAAGTTCAGGGTATCCCCAACCCAGTTCTGGGTACCCACAAGCTAGTCCAGGGTACCCTACTCAAGGATACCAGGCCCCTCCACCTACTGGCTATCCTCAAGCCAATTCTGCTCAAAGCTATCCTTCTCAGCCTACTGGCTATCCTCAAGCATCCCCTGGCTACCCTCAGTCTTACCCTGGGCACCCACAACAAAGCCAGGGTCACCCAAATTCTAACCAGTACCAAGGCTATCCGCCACAGTCAAATGTGCCAAGCCACCAGGCCTATAGTGTTTCATCTGCTCACACACCCAGCATGCCAAAGGTATGTTGTTTTTTTTCTTTATGTGCTAACCTACCACATTTTTTCATCATTATCCTGAAAAAAATATGTGATAATCAAAACATAGGTGCTTGCACCAATGATTCCTGGTTCATAAATTATACTATTATTTTATTATTTACTTTCATTTTCCTTTTATTTATTATTATTATGTAAAATATACAATAGCTTTATGTGCTTGGTTTAAAGTTATCATTACATTTGCATGTTTTATAAAACTTTGAATCAAAATTAATAATTACTTTTCTTTTATTAAAATGAAGTTTATTTAATTTCAGGCATCAAAGTAGAGTTCTGTATCTATTTACCTCATCAAACTTCACTATATTCCCAAATAAAACTTATATTAAATAAAATAGAGTTAAAAAACTTTTAAATGTACGGTGTTCATACAGCTAGTCAAACTGACATAGGCTGAGCTCACCTACAGCTCTGCCTCTATTCAAGGAACAGTTTGCAGCAATTACATTGTTATGCCCGCTCCAAGTCTACAGTACATTTATCTCAATAAGCAACTCAGTCTTGGCATTGCTCCCCTTTAAAATGGATGTAGTGTGCTCAAAAAATAAGTTTATTTCCATAATTCCACCACAATTTCAACATTAAAATTGTTATACAGTGTGTGATAGTGATGTAATTATTTTGCGTTAGAGTTGAAGTTGGTTTTTCGAGGTTTTTGTGCGAGCAATTAATATGTCCTCTGTCACATCGAATTCAAGTATGCGCAGTGCTTATAGAGCGACAATTGGCTTACGACGTCGTGGGTTCAAATCATTTCGTTATACGGTATATCTATATGTGATCCTTTATGTCTTTCATTTTGAATTTCATGCTAACTTTTTAATATTATTCATGTGGTCATTCCCTTGTTATTTCGCAATATTTTCATCAACTAATTAGTAACTTTATCTGCAGCACTTTATTTATAGTTTGTTATCAAATTAGCAATAAATAAACTTAGCACTAAAAAAATTGAATTTGCTAAAAGCACAGAATATAGAATAGTACTAAGGTACTAAAAGCAGCAAAAAATATTTTCTAAATCCATCATGTTAAAATAAAGGGTGCTGTAGGCTGCTGCTGAATCAGAAAAAAGGACAGATTATGATGCAAAGTACATAGTTGTATGTTAAACAGCTATGTGTGAGCTACTATTTATCATGCAAATTTTTGCTTTGATATGTTTCATTCATGCTTTACAAATTGTTGATTCATATCAGCTCATCATGTTAGGCTTGCTGATCTCAGATTTTCCATCCTTTCATTTATTTTAGAATTCCATGTGTATTAAATTTTATCTAACATGAAATTTTCTGTTTGTTTTACTGTGTTTTTGAATTAATTCCCGATTTTTTCAATGATCTATTCCAATGTTACTTAAGTATTTTTATGAGCATTAAATAGTCCTTCCGTTAATTCAATTTAAAGTATCTTTAGCTAGGTTAGGTACTAAGCATAAGAATAGCACCACCTGCATTTTATTCTTCATTTGAAGATGATGATAAAATCCTTTTTATCTTGCATTAGGAACATTAGATATCTTAAAAAGATTCCCATTTTTACCTCCATAGTGCGACAGTCCCAAGTGTTCCCCCCTGGAACATCCCCCAAAAGAGATTCCCATTTTTAGCTTTCCAGTCCTACACTACAGTCTTAAGTTTCTCCAGTCTCAAGTTTCTCCAGACTCAAGTTTCTCCAGTCTCAAGTTTCTTCATTAACCATCCTGTACACTTGCAGTCAAAACCCACGGTGGTTCCTGTGAACCCCTTCGACCCTCGCGACGATGCCGCGGTGCTCCGCAAGGCCATGAAAGGCTTCGGCACCGACGAGAAGGCCATCATTCAGGTGCTGACGAGAAGAAGCAACGAGCAGCGCTTGCGCATCGCATTTGAGTTCAAGACCTTGTATGGGAAGGTGAGTCTTTATCTTGATCAGTTATTAGGTGACACAGGCTTGTATTTATGAAACGATCTCAAGACTGAGAACAATAATAAGGTATGGGTTTGATCGTAGATCAAATATGGACCGTTTTGTACTGAGTGGAAATTTCTGATACGAACTCAAAATCGCTATCAGTCTCATGAGCTCAGGTCGGGGTGTATAACCAGCTAAATAACCTAGAAAATATTTAGGGTTTTAGACACTTCCAAGAGAAAAAATAACAGCATGAAAGTTGCCTAGATATTTGTTTGCCATTAAGTATCACAATTCCTCAACAATCATGAACCACTTGAAATACTTTTGAAGGGCTTCACTCACTGAATGTGTCCATTATGAAACATACCTGTTTGTTTACATTTATTATCTATCATAGTAAACAAAGCGATTCACGTTACTCACTTGACTGATAATGATAACTTTATTATCTTTGGAAATTTCGATAAGATACATCAAAATTTTAGAAAGAATTTAGCTTTTATTTTAAGGTGAAGGTTTTTATACTATGTGGTACTAACATATAAGTCTATACCTGTCATTTTTTGTCGTGAGAGACAAGAAAGGGACGTGCGCTCTACGAATCAATAGCAATATCTACTTTGTACCTCGCCGTGTATTAGGATATCGTATTCGTACCCACCCACGCACGACCACCGTATAAAAAGCTTATGTCTCAGTGAACTAACCTAATCATCTACATTGAACGGTATACATAGCTATTCCATTTGTGTTATTATCTTATTAATTTGTCACTACTGCGGAGTAATGGAAGTATTTTAGCCAATTCAATTACTTTACGGGTGTTGCCTGTTTGACCTTCTCTACTTATTGATCAGTTCAGAATACACAGGTCATTTGAAGGATTAGAATAATAGCATAGTCAAGAAACTCTCTACGGCCTTTTTTATCACCTGACTGCCAAAGGACAATAACAAAACATTAGATAATATAATTTACGAGTACTTATACCTAATGTCGTCGTGCATTCATTACTTTCGTTATAAACATACATATACATATCATCACGCCGCCTGTATCCCTAATGGTGTAGGCACAAAGGACGTGTCGCCACGTCTGACAAGTTTTTGAGGGTTATTTAAGATTGATCTGTATATTGCTGTAGTGACAGGTTGTCAGCCCATCGCCTAATTTACAATATACTGAAACCCTCGAATCTCTTAGCTGGTTTTTACAGCATTCCCGGGAGGAAATGCAGCTGGCACATTCTACTTTTTTCTATCGCTCCCAGTCCAGCATGGTAGGAATTGGAAAAATTCGTTATAAATAACGCGATAATTTAAATGGTGTCGATAATTTATAAATGGTGACCGCAAATACCGCGATACTAAACCACAACTAAAAACCACAGCTAAAAACAGAACTAATATGTTAACAACTTTCCCCAAGTAACGTAGGTCGATAGATGAAATAAATTATCAAAACTGAATCCATCGGATCAAACTATAATTTTAAGGTTTCGAACTACGTTCTTTGGGGAAAGTTGTTTGATATCAAATGACAATGAAGATAACAGTAGAACGTTCTTTCGTCCAAGCAGACTGCATTCGTCAATAGAACACTTTCTAAGAAATTGCGGTGACAATAGTGTGTGTTCTGTCTGAAATCTTTGGCAGACATCCAATACAATGAATACTTTCATGCTGTAGCTTTTGTACGATCTTTGAAAAACACCATTGTTGAGCGAACCTATGAGTTTTGACGAGTCTTGTCTTGACTTGTGACGAGTCCTATTATTTCGATACAAAAACATTTACTGACGCAGATCTTTTTTAATGCAAAGCGAAACTATGAACTAAAACAGGATAATATTATTTTAGTGTTTGTTATCTACAACTCAATTTTTTTTTTGTTATAAATGTAAAAGTGTGATTTTTCCTGTTTGCTCTAAAACAGAGCAACTATGTGACGTCATATTAATGAATTTGTCCTTGTAGCTTCGAATAAAATAGCCATTCAAGTAGTTTTGATCTCGGTAGTCCGAATAAAAAAAAGAATAAAATGATCTTCTCGATCTGATTAAATAAATAGGCTTTACTTGGTATCTTGCAAAAATAATGGTTCTGAAATTGTGTAAATAATACAAATAAATGAACCCGTGCTTTGGAGGGCACGTTAAGCCGTTGTTCCCGGTCGCTGTCTGTGATAGTAGTCGTTACACAAACTATGTCAAAAGCCTATTGAATGTTCTTACACTCTGACACCAGGGTTCCTCGGTTTGGTTGCCGACTGAAAACACACGCGATAAGAAGATTATCGCTTATTGAATATTTGACACGGCTTGTTTGTTGTGAGACAAAGCTTGTGCCTCAACGTTTCGACCATATACGATGGTCTTCCTCAGGAGCTCGGAGTTGACACACCACCGCACGTCAGGTGTGATCTCCGACTGATTCAATATGAATAACACTTGTTTATCGTTTAATAATAAAAAAAGATTGTCGCTTTACTGCTCTTACTAATGTAGAGTCTGTTTCTAGTGTGATAGTATAGAATCTAAGTGTTATAGGCTACGGTGTCCGCCTTACCATCAAGCGGTTTCAATTATTGTTTGCCCCAATTTTATAGTACCTAATATCAATGTTTTTCCAATTAGGACCTGGTATCAGACCTGAAGAGCGAAACAAGCGGGAAGTTCGAAGACCTACTGGTGGCGTTGATGACTCCACTGCCTCAGTTCTACGCGAAGGAGCTCCACGACGCCATATCCGGCATCGGGACGGATGAGGACGTGCTCATCGAGGTCATGTGCACCATGTCCAACCACGAGATCAACGTCATCAAGCAAGCTTACACTGCTAGTAAGTCCATCATTATCAATGTTTTAAACAGCATCTGATTAGACTTATAAAAGCTTATTCTGTAGCGGCAGACAGAGTCTATATTTGCGACATTGCTAGTAAAGCATGATGCATGATCATTTCAATATCTTCCCACAGTGTCAGTCAATCTGTTCCATCAGAATAAGAGATTGAAGGAATAGAGAGTGTACTTATGTGTGTTTCGCAAATACTTGAGCACTAAAATTGGCCGCCATCACCAAAAAGCGGCTGGTAGGACTATTATTATTATTATGTACTCTGAAACATAAGCTACCGACTTGGATACAAATTGCATTAAATTGCTGTAGGTAGTTACCGCGAAACAGTATATTCGAGGAATACGACTCGGTGTCCTTTACAGCATGATCCTAAGTAATTACTTCCGATGCTAGCTGAGTGAGTGCTAAAATAGCTGCATTGTTCCGATCTTAAGTTTTAGTCTAGTAGACAAGCACACTGCAAGATTTTGTAAGTATTTATTCAATGAGAATTCTTTAGCCCATTTGCAGAATTTATTTCCTTAGTCGGCTTTCATCATAATCTCCTCCGTATTTCACGGGGTCAGCTACCTAATCGACGTTGGCTTCCTTAGTCGACTTTAAATATATTATAATGAGTAGGTAACACTTATTTCATAACTTTCAATTCACATAATTTCCTCATGGAATTATATTTTGATCAGAATTTTTCCTATCTCTGTAGCGTTTTTATCAACTGTGTATAGTTCTAGTTCAACAATGGTACTTATATGAATCATGCCAACTATTATCGTTTCATTACAGCCTTTGTATAGCTAACATTACATACATACCTATATCTCACAACGTAGCCCTTGTATGGGAATATTGATGTGTTTTCGTAGCGTCAGATGAAAATGTTAGACATTTGGACGATTGCCAAGGAAGGCTATTTTGTAGATCAGCAGGCCTATGATGCGCACTGAAGACTTCGATTTGTCTACAAGCGCTGCATACTTCACTATGATTAATGCAAGTCTTTTTCCGTAGTGAAGTGCGCAACGAAAGAGATAATGCGTAGACAAAACGAAGTCTACAGTGCGCATCATAGCCCTGCTGGATTCGCTAACGATGCGACCTTGGCAATGTCCCTATAAAATGGACCAAGAAAATAGGTAGGTAGGCCTTCTCGAGTTTTTTAATATCGCAAGCCATGTTCGGAATAATATGAGTGTTATAACTTTAAATACTTGTAAGATTAGTAAAGGGAATAATGTGTCTGGTTTGAATTCAAATAAGTATTATTATTCTCAAATTAGTTAGTTAGGTATGTAAAATTTAATTATCCTGTTTTAGCTTAATTATCCTGTTTCCTCCTTAATTATCCGACTTTAAAGATAATTTTTAACTTTCCTGCTCCTCTACTAAAAAAGAGGCGACTTTTTTACATCCATATTGAGAACCAAGTAAAAAAAACAGCAATAACTAAATCCGTAATTTTCTTATTTTTCAGTGTACGGAACTCTGCTGGAAGACGATTTACGCGGCGATACATCAGGAAACTTCAAGAGGTTGATGACCTCTCTGTGTATGGTATGTAGTAATCATTACTTTGCATAAGAGTTAGACACAATCATAAAATCTAGGTGTTAACTTTGAGTTACATTTAGTAGTAAATAAAAGTAGTATGATTTGTTAATCATTTTATTTTATTTTGTTTATTTGGAACAGCAAACAACTGTGTACTATACGTTACTATAAAGTAGTAGGTACTTATAAATATAGCAAGTCTATGCACAGTCAACTATATTCACGGGATAATTAATTCGTTCACATTATGTGATGAATGAATAATGATGAGTGGAACAAGTATTTCTCTACTTTCCGTCGGATAGATTGTGCGTGATCGTATGAATCCTGTGGGTAGTATTTGTTGTACCCACGAAGCTATAGGTCGGATACTCTAGCTTAAAACGAGAAGCTATAGAATCGAAGCTATAGGCTGGATACACTAGCTCGACACGTGCGAAACGAGAATATGTGGTTCAAAAGATCACGATATTTTCACAATGCACACTGTCCTTTGTTATTATTTTCGAGTCGACCTACGACCCGATGAACCCTGATGTTAGAGTCTGTCTAATGGTCTGTTCTCTTTCTCTTCAGGGCAACAGATCTGAAGATTTCCATGTGGACCAGGAAAAGGCAAGGGAAGACGCCAGGAGCCTGCTTCAAGCTGGTAAGTCAACCATTTTCACAGTTTATAATCTTTCCTTGCTTCGCGAAGACTGGTGACTAACTGAAGTATTAAGGCTCTTTACTAATTTTATTGACGTTGCGTAAAATGATTTCTAGCCAAAGTACTGCGTTTACGCTTGCTGACAAAAATATTATATTGATCTTGGAGATATTTCTCGTCCGATGAAGTATTGAAAACACAATTAAAACAGTTTTAACATGTTGAAAAAAATCATAATGTCAGGTCTTCAAAAAACTTAAAACGGTTTTTAATGAATAAGACAACCGAGCTACTACGGAATTTTTTCTTAAAACATAAAGCATACTAACCTTGATCCTTTTTAGTAATATTTTTTCATTTTGATGTAATTTTCATTCATAATTTAACTAATTTGTCATTTTGTCGCTTACGTTTTTAATTCCGAGGGAGTTCAAATCTACTCTCCTTGTTCAGCACGTTGTTGTGCCGCTTTTGTGTGAGTGAGAGACAAATACCTATTTCGGCCCGCCGCGAAACTGATTTAACTAACCTTTTTTTTTTATGGACTTCTCATTTCTTTATGCTACAGTCTACGAGCATCATCAAAAACATATACCTCCTCCTCCTGAGGCAGTATTTCTGTAAATGGGTAATTTCTAGTCTACTTAGTTGATTTCTTAGTGTACTGACTAACACAACAGCTAATTGGCAAGCATACTTGTTTATATCTGCCAGCTGATTGTTCAACTTCCCTGAACTTTATTCAACCTTTATTTTTAAAATATTACGCTTTTTCGTATGATTCGTCACTTACAATAATGTCAATTTGTTTACTGAATTACATGACTCATTCAAGACTGTTCAAGACTCATTCACTTCACCTTGCGAGTAGTTGGGAATTATCCAAGATAAGTCATTGTTAGCTCTTACAGCGAAAAACAACTCTTACCTCAGATTGCGCAATAAGTAATAAGTTTACATAGATACCAGAATAAAATTTATATTTATAATATTACTAGCTTTTACCCCCAACTTCGTCTGCGGAGTTTTTTTTTCTCCCGTCCGTAAGGCCCGTAAGTCCTCCTGACCTACCATCCCTGTTGTGCCCCCACCCCCCCTCCGATCGCCAACCCCTTCATCACCTCGGAGCGGTTTTGTATCTAAAGTGCGGAGTGACCCAGACCTACCCCGGACACCCCGTGTTGTTTGTTAAAATATTCATTTCTTCATTCTTGGCTTATTATTGAAAATTCTAGTTCTCCCTTCATAATTTTTAAATATTCGTATTTTTCATTGGAAAATTTCTATAAAATTCCAGGCGAGCTGCGTCTAGGCACGGACGAGTCTACATTCAACGCGGTGCTCTGCTCGCGCTCGTTCCCGCAACTGGCGGCTGTGTTCCAGGAGTACCAGTTCCTCACCGGACATGACATTGATGACGCCATCAAGGCTGAGTTCTCTGGAGATATGGAGAAAGCACTTCGTACTATTGGTAAGTGGGTAATATTTCATTAGACAATTTTTAGCGTGGTCTAGATGGCATCAAGGCAGAGCTCTGAAGAAGCACTCCATACCATTGGTAAGTAACTTACATTTTATTATAGTTCCGTTCATTTGTCGCTGCAGGGGCGGTCATACATCATTGCATTCTTTTACCGTACAGGATACCATCCATACCTGGTTGATATTCCACCAATTCGAACTAAGCGCTTCCAAATATCTTTCATAATGCGCACGGCAAAAGAGTTGAAATCGATACCTGCGTCTCTGTTTCCGAATGCATACAACCCCAACACTTCTAAGTTAGAGTGAACAAGCATCTGATGTGAGCTCGCTCTGTATGAGTGTGACCAAACTTCGGCAATGCTTGACGACCTCTATAAACTTGTTCACCACATATTATCTTGTTTCTCAATATAACACGTGCTTCTCTCTAATTCCAGTGAAAGTGGTCCGCAACAAGCCTCTGTTCTTCGCTGAACGCCTCCACAAGTCGATGAAGGGTCTCGGCACCAACGACCGGCAGCTGATCCGCATCATGGTGACGCGCTGCGAGATCGACCTCGGAGACATCTCGGAGCTTTTCCAGCAAAAGTATGGAGAGACGCTACAGAGCTGGATTGAGGTAAGGAGAAACAGCGTCCAACGCCATCTTTTGAAAATCTTGAGAACTCTTTGGTTTTGTGTCTAGCACCATCTAGTGAATAGTTAGGGAATTATTAAATACCTTTGATTGGTCCGTTGGAGTTAGTGGATAGCTTGAGAAATATTTTGAACAGCGCTATTTGGCAGCTAAACCGTGTATTCTCGGGCCGCTCGAAATATGGGGAAGCACTTCAGTGCTGGATTGAGGTTAGTAGTTTCCGTTGACTTATGCCATCTCACTGCTCAAGTTAGAACTATTTGTCCAAAGCCATCTAGTAGATAGCTAGAGAATGAATTAATTAGGTATTTAAGCTTTGGAAACTTGATTTTCTTTTCAGCGCTATCAATTGGATAACTTGAGAATCATAATTTCCAACGCCATTTTGTGCGTTGTTTGAAAACATTCCCATTTATTTAATCTAGCAGGAGTCTTTGGAACTCTTTCGTATTTCATAATAATACCGGTATTTTACTTTAATTACATCTATTGGAGTTGTAACTTTGTCTGTTTTTTTACAGGGCGACTGCTCCGGCCACTACAAGAAATGCTTGCTCGGTCTCCTCGGCCTCTACTAAGCCACCGTAATCATAAGTTACTGTTAACATATTGATGTTAAATGTTCTTCTTATACTTATGACTAAAGGTACGTGTAGACCAAATGAGTGCACATGAAATACAAATAATCTAACATTCGAAATCAAAATAAACCTTAAACCTAGACTTGGCTCATTTTTAGATATCACAACTTTTTTGTGTAAATCACACACCACACCACCATGAACTTGGCTTCCATTTTCACATTAAGGTTTTTGGTGGGATATATTTAGAGATGGGATTTATAAAAAAATATTTTATTCCAACGTCTATTTTTTTTAAAGAGAGCTTTCGGAAGTTGCTCTTTTTACTATTAGATAACCTTTTCATTATATCCATAATAAAGAGGTTATCTTTTTGATTCTTCTCCTTTAAGTATTGGTTAACTACAAGTGTTTGAACCCGTCTACAATTACTAACCAATAGTAAGTATTTT
Source organism: Scrobipalpa atriplicella (assembly GCA_029255725.1). Lineage (NCBI taxonomy): Eukaryota > Metazoa > Arthropoda > Insecta > Lepidoptera > Gelechiidae > Scrobipalpa > Scrobipalpa atriplicella. Next base: position 46,912 of record JARACY010000472.1, on the reverse strand, counting down.
TAGTGATAACGTTCATTGCCTTTCTCTTTCACTTCAATTGATTGGTGTATTTTGGATTTCAATGTTCTAGCATTCGTTTGGTCCTCATGTACCATATTTTATCTTTATGTACTCCTTTATGATTTCTATCGGTCAATTCAACCGTCCATAGGATCTGAAGCGCATGAAACGCACAGAAAAAATATAATCTCAAATAGTATTTTAGAGTCTAATAATAATTGGAGCCAGTATGTTTGAAACACATGATGAAATTATAATTAAGAAATTATATATTGAAATGAATGCTTCTATATTAAACAAATAAACGCTTGGCCTAAATTAGTGCCTTTCACAAATACTGTGCCTACAAAGCAGGAATAATATATAATATAACTAAGTCTGATATTGTATTTATACCTATACACATTTTACCGATTGAAAATTTAGATCTCTATAAAATGCGAATCGTTGTTAAATATCAGAAAAGTTTTTGAATTTTTGATGGGGGATTTTTCTTTTTTATTCCATTTTTTTCTACCTGTTCTAAGTTCTAATATAAAAGGCGTTACGCCTATCAAAATTCTATTATCATCGTACGTGTACCTACAAACAGTACGTGTTATTTCAATAAAAATAATAACAGTGCCATCTTTGAGACAGATAAGTCCCCCATTAGTTATTATTTTCAATATTGTCATACCACCAATTAGAAAATAGATTTGATCTAAGGAAAATAGTAACTCAATTAACGTTGATAATTTTAAATAAAAGACCATGTTTGAACTTGTACCTCACGTTGCATTTTTTTAAGAGAAGTAATTAAATGGTTCGCAATTATAATATTAGAAACAGCATTTAAATAATTTGGTCAGCATACAAAGATTTTGTCTGCAATAAAAAAAACAGGCAGCTATCCTTGTTCCGCAAATAATTTTAATAATGGTCAAAAATTAAATCTTACAATAACATGAGGTTGCTTAATAAACATTCAGTCCGTAAAATAACTAATTGTTCAGCAAGATTTCATGATTAATCCGCAGAGAAAACATGTCTATGGGCAGTGTATTTGATTGGTATGCATATTCATATTTAAATTAAAACATGGTGAGCTAAAACTTAATATCTTGAGTGGCGCTTGACGCCATGTTAGGTTAGGTTAGGTTAGACTAGTGACCACAATCCACGAGCCGAGCGAACGTAGCGAGCGGGCCGCGGCAGCGGCCGGCGATGTGCCAGAGCCGGCACAGAATGAAAGAAAGAGCGCAGCGCATGCCAAGTATGAACATGCAGCACAAAATGCATTTTTTGCTTACACTCCGAGTGCTCATTGCAACTTATATAATAATTATAGTGTACAAAAATAATTACAACCATCCAGAATGACATAAATTGCGGATTGATTTTGAAATGCTTGCTGACCATGAGTTGCTGACCAATTAGCTATTTCTGCTTGCAAATTATATTTTTCTGATCACAAAAATACCAATATTGTGCTAACCATTTAATTGACACCCTAATACATTCAAAATGAATATACTTAGTTTTATTATAATTCTTTTTATAAAATAAGTTCACTCAATTTCTTCTATATTCTTCCACTTTTAAATAAGAAAATATTTGCTATTTTATTATTACCTATTTTGAATAAGCAAAATCTGATGATATTTGGTACTAGAAAGCTAAAGTACAATTAAGATAAAACTTACCATTCTGGTACTTTATTTAAACGCTTCATTGTATACAATGTTATGTGGCCAATTAAAAAAAAACTAAGCGTATAAATGTTTTATATTGTGCAAATATTGATGTTATCGGTAAAGTGGTTTTATTGACGTCTTTATTAAATGTTCTTATTTTAATATTTTTCTTTTAATTATTCAAAGAAACCCTTTTAAACCCAAACACAACCTACTTAAGTGAATAATTTCAACGAGTCTCAATTTTGGATTTCTAGCATAACCACTGACTAAAAAGACCTGAAGAGAGAAAGACGGAGAAACAAGAAGAGGTTTTTTTACCTTTTTAGTATGCCATTTATCTCGGAACATAGAATTAAAAAAAATACTGTAGATATAGTAGGATCTAACCCACGACCTCTACCTGATAAGATAAATGAGAATAGTGTTTTTAAACTGCATGGATTTATACGAATATTCGATTGAACCTTTTAGCGGACCAAACTATATAAATCTACCCATGAAACTAAACAACTCCCCAAAGAACATTGGTCGCAAAATGATTCATTTTGGGCCTCCCATACAAAATGACTAGCAGCAGGCACCATTTGTATAGGGAGGAGATGGATCAAATAGTTTTTTTTTCTTATTTCGACTTGTTTTTTAAGGAAAGTGTTTCAGATTTTAGGGTAGGTATACGTTGTAACATTACCCTACCTTAACCTAGCCCTATTTTTTTTTTTAACCCTAAATAGAAAAGAGAAGTAAAAGAAATTAAGAAAAGTTAAATGTTGAAAAGCTAAGGAAGATTGAGAAAAGCTAAATGTTGATAATTTAAAGGACGATTTTAGTAAATGTAAAGATGGAATTTAAGATACGAAAACTTTAATTAAAATTCTTCAGTTGCAAGAAAATCACTTCAAGGAAATAATTATTAACTACACTTAAACGAGACACTAATCGTAGATAGAGCACGGATCCATCAGACACGATTCCCAGAAGGCTGGACATGGACAAGGCTGAAGACACTGTAAATAGAAGAAAAGAAAGAACTTAAAGTAACAGAATTGGTTTCAGTTTAATGAGATTAGTATTTGGCCATATGAACGTCTAGTAGTATAATAGGACCTAAAGTTGTGAACCGCTGTTGTAACCCCTGAACTTTAATGACTCGAATGGTATAACCTACTTTGCCTATTGATAGTTAATTAGAATAGAAAATACTAAATTTACGAAAATGATGATGAAGATGAATAGAATAAAAATAATCCTAATATTTAGTAAACGTTTAACAATAAAGATTTTAGAGGGTGAGGAAGACTAATAATCTTAGCATTCAAATATATTGTAAGAAATTTGCTGGTTCAATCAAGATAAAACTACAACAGCATTTTTGTGTTTTTGGTAAAGCCGGGGCACTGCCCTTTCCCGCCACCGTGCAGTGCTCCTCATCAGCCAGACTCTGGACAGAGCTCCTCCAATATATTTAATCCTGATATGAGGGGAAGTATCTTTAATTCAAGTCAAAATGCAATATTTTTGTCAGTCAGTCTAGTCATACTTTACTAAGTATACAAAAGGACAAGAGGGTATATCCATCAAATCTAGGTTTGTTCCTGAACCTAGTGTATGGTTAAGGTATTCCAAATGAAAACCTTTCACATTAATTCATTATTTAATTTGAGTATAATGTATTTCATTTTTGTATTTAATGATGTGGTAACTTTAGTTTTACTGTGATTTTAATATCAGGATTTCTTTTGAATTTACATTTACTGAGTTTAATGGAACCAATGAATTCACGACATCTAGATTTACTTGTTTACTAGAATTGTGAATCTATGAAAATATATATTTGAAAACAAAAAACATTAATCTTCCATTACAAAGTCAGGAAGAATCTATTTCAAAATAAAATAAAATGAAAATATGAAGAGAATTTACTGCAATCAAAACATATTTTAAACTTTTGCAGAATCTACTTTAAGTTAAAGGTAAATATTTATTTTCAACCTTCTACTAAAAAGTAACATCAATTTTGTATTTTAAAATTGTCAAACCTAGTTTCTTTGAACTAAGTAATAAGAAATGGTGAATCGAACTGTACTTGAATAGTTTCCCATTCTTTATTTAGAGAAATCTATTAAGGCTTTGTCTTAGCTTGGCCTAGTAAGCTCAAATCCAACATCACTTTCATAAAAGTAACTTCTTTATTTATTACTTTTGACATTGCAAACTTTCTATGCAACTCCATATAAAATGTAAAAGGCTGGTAATAAACATTTGGTTAAATTATATCAAAACAATAAAAAACTTTATACGAATAAAAGTTACGGAAATGTAACTCTCTAAATGCTTAAAATTTCCACTGCTTGGCATTTTAGTATGGCCTTGAATCTAAATATGACATTCATTCTAATTCCGTTAAAAATGTTAGATAGATAACTATTACTAAAATGTCATTAGTAAAATGGAATTAAGTATTTCCTGAATTAGCTATAAAAAGATGTATCAAAAGATTATTAAACTTTGCATTTCTGAATTTTGAATAATATTTATTTGTAGGCAAAATATGTAGATGAACATTAAATACTGAATAAAAGTAGATATTACCTTTTCAAAACTGTAATTGTCACCCTTCTGGTTGGAACATCGACGTCTCTGAATCAAACCGGAACTGCAGTACCTAAATAATCTAAAATAATAATATCCGTTCCTATCAGTAGTAGTATCCTTTCAAGATTCTCGAAGGTCCGCCAAATTCCCGGAATGTCCACCTAATATTATTGAAGCTTCGAATTCCCGGTAGGTACACATAATATTCTTGAAGATCCATCGCATGCCCGGAATGTCCACCTATATTGAAGATCCGTCGAATTCCCGGTAGGTACACCTAATTCTGATATCAATATCCTAAACAATCTGGCTATACTACTAACAAATTAACAATAATCTAAAACCACGCCTCAAATATCTGCAGGGTAAATCTAAGAACAATGTATCAACAAATTCGAACTATTTTTGAAACTATTTCTTACTAATAAAATTGTACGATTTAAAATGGATGAGTGACCGCTGATGGATGGGTGACCGCTTCTCACGTCTGACTCGAACTAACTTAAAAGTAGTACAAAAGTTCCGCAACAAGATAAATAATTTCTGGATATCGACATGTCGTGCTACTACACCACCGAATTTGCTATGGAGGAATAAGTGCGACTACATTTCTAACAAATTTACGAACTTACATTTTACATACTAGATTGAATGTAGGTCAACTTTTCGTTCCCATGACGTGGCATGCCTGTGAAATATTAATGCGTAGGTACTTCCTGCTAGGTAGACACAAAATTTACACTAATCTATTGAAATAACGTCATACCAAAACGTACCCTCTGACGCACAGAATCCTGAAACAATCCTGCTCTGCAAAATAACCAAACTATATCGCAGTCCCGTGACCTAACGAGAACTATCCCGCGGAAGAAACTGTAAATAATTTAAACGAAATCGAACCTACGACCTAGCTCACGCACTATGAGTACCGAAGGCTCTAACCAAATGCACCTACGAGGCGAAGCGCGCAACGTACTATACCTACCGCTCCGCACCCGCACGTCGTGGTTATAACTACCTACCGTTCCGTACTTTTATTTTCGTTCAAGCAAAATATAATTTCTTAAAAATAGGTACACTTAAATCACAGCTTCACACATATTCAATAGAATAAAACGTATGGAAAATTCCTGAAAATGTACACATAAAATTATCGTAGGTAGAACTCACAATCCGAAGTAAAAATGTAGAATGTAGAAATGTACTCGGAGATAAGCTAAAACACATGACAATGATGTAGAACCAGAATATCACAGATCTTAAACAACATACTGCTAGATTCAAACTTGTGAAAAATGTGAATTTCATTTACGTAGTTACAATGATTAGGAAACAAATATGGCAGACACGGCTTAGTACCGACACTCATACTCATACGCTTTTTCTTACGTTACGCGATTACAAAACTTTATATTGCACTGTTATATTCTGTATCTACGAAATATAAGGAAAGATCTGACCAGATAAATAGCTGCAGACGCCATGGCACCACCAGCACCCGTCGCCTTCCCTGGAACCAAGAAGCCTCTTCCTAGTTGCGACCGTCGCTCCCGGCGCCTTTCCAAAAGTGAAACAACCGCATGTTTTTCCAAGGAAGCGTCTGTGTAAACCGACAAAATTACGATTACCACGGAATACTTGAAAATCGCTAATGAAATAAAACTTTTATAATTCGTCGAGTAATAACCAATGGTAGCAATTTGTAGTTACAAAAATCATGACTTAACCAATAAAATTTCACATCTGTCACTGTCGCTCATAAGAGAACAAAAAGGGACGGCAACAATCTCAGCCAAGATTTTTCCAACACTACCCTCCACGAATCAATAGCATTGGCTCCCGGATCCGAACCTGAAGTCAGCCTAGGAGGCTAGCCCTAAAAGTATTCTAATTTGAGAACACATGGCGCTTTTCCCATTTATTACAAAATTAAGGATTTTACGTAAAATACATGAGAAATTAAGTCGAAAATTATGAAATTGGTTATTTTTTACTTCCCACTATTTATTTAAATCAGAAGTTTGATCAAATTTCACAACAATTCCGTATAGAATGTGCCAGCTCCATCCCATGAATTTTAGTGTGGCGCTGCATGTCGGAGAAAATATCAAATATATGATATGAACAACCATAGACCTTCCACGTAATACAATGAGTTTTTATCTTAGGGTCATTTTGTATGGCGATTCTATGTATTTACATGGAACAAGGAGTTTTATATTGTATGATCTTGACGGTCCAGTTAGTTCCTTTTTCCGCCACTCTCAATACACCATAAACACGGAGAGGTACTGTAATCCTTTCAGACAGTGATGAATGAACTTGTCAGTCATTTGATTTACATTATTTTTGTTTCGTTTTGATGTTAATGGTATTTGATGTTTACTATAATTTGACAAATATTTAAACCGTATTTTATAATGATCAATATTTAAATTAAATTGATTAACAAGCAATATTGTTAACAAAATAGCAAGTTTATTTCTGAATGCTATTGGTTCATATTTGAATAATCAAAATGCTATATTCAAGTTTATTTTAATTTATGAACATGATCGTTATTTTTCGAACAATATTCAACTAAGTACTAACATGAAAGTATGTAAACTTTTGTTTACTTGCAGATTCTCTTCTCGCGGTGGTCATACAACTATCTGACCAATAAGAGCTCAGATGCGATATCGTCTGAAATGGCGCAAAATTCAAAATGTCTCAAATCGATTTTGATGAATTATAATTTTACAAATAGATATTTTTTATCAAATCAAGTTATTTATAAGAAATATTATATTTGTGTGAGTGACGATGCGCCTAAACATGAAGGCGTATCGTTACAACGTTCATATCCTAAAGTTAGGTCATCAAATTTTTTTTACACCCAGTAGTGTGTTAAAAAAATAGTGCTAAAACCAACTTTGCTTGGAGAGCTGCTAAATAAAAATTGCCCGAAAAGAATTTACAGTATTTTTTACGGACACTGAAACGAACACCTGTAAACTCGTTGCATTCCTGAAACCGTACTTAATTGCTGCAGTATAATGGCGAAAACGATAAAATTTCAGCGCGCAGCATCGCGTAGAACGGAGAGTTACTAGGAGAAGGGAAGTGATACAGTCATTAAAAGATGCACCGGAGGCTTAGTAGTAGAGTCCCGTAGCGGCGATTCGGAAACAGCTTCAACTTAACTAATTTAAGTTTAGTCCTGTCACTTTCTAAAATTTGAATAAAATAGAGACAGCAACACAACAGCTGATTATAATTGTGTCAAACTGACGTATAACGCTCAAGATAAGTCAAATTAAGTTGTGATGTGAAAGGGTCCCGACTAAAATGCGTTTCGTTTCGTGCATTCGATCTATGTGACAGGTTTATAATAAGTCCGTCTATACTGCCATCCTTTTCTGTTCGCTCGAAATGGAAATCGACAGGACTAAACTTAAATGAGTTAAGTTGATTCTGTAACCTTCAAAGTAGTGCAAAAATTTATAATTTATTTTACATTCAACAACTACAAGTTTTTGGAAATGTATAACTTAACAAGTTCTTCTACAGATATCCAGCTTTAAAATCTAGAAAATTATACTTTACCTTAACAACACATTATCATCAACTTCTCAAAAAAACATGCTAGGTACCTACATATGTAACTTCCAACGATAACACACTTTTTATAATGCATTTTCTCATACTAACTAAAAATTTTTTTTTAACAATATCTATAAAAGCTAGCCTTAATATTTTAATTTGTTTTGTTAGCTTAAGGAGGGAAGTATGGGAAATCGGCTAAACAAGTTTCGGAAATTGACTAGTTTAGTACTTTCAAAAAAGTTTTATTAATAAGAACATTATACCATTCTATTCAGTATAAAATGGAGAACAACGAGATCAAATAATAATAACATACAGTCATATAATAAATTACAGAAAAACGCTTGAGAAATCAATGAAAAAGTATGAAATAGTCACGCAGCTCTTGACTAAGTGTAAGTTTTTGAGCGACGTAAAAGCAACAATACTTACATCAAATTAATCGCAAAAGAACAGAGAACACGTAGATGGTCATTGTTTTATAATTCGATTTAAATAGCAATTGCAATTAGTTATTAAATATGCAATATAATTTGGCTCATTTTTGTCATACAAATTAGTATGGCGCGCGCAGGTCAAAATTCAACCTATATTACGACAGGCACGATGTTCCATTCTTTCTAGAAGTGGGAATTGTCGTTCACCTAAGGGAGCGAGATCGATTCGAATCTTTGGGACTACTGAACTAAATCAGTCATTTAGTTCAGTAGTCCCATTTAGTTCAGTACTCAAGTATGACCGTAAAGCTTGTAAGCTTGCGGCTCGTTCGTTAGCGTTTTAGTTCATTTAGTTCAGTGGTAAACTTAGGTTCTATATTTCGACTACTTAGTTCACAGCTCGGTGCTTTGAGTTAGAGGTAAAGACAGAAACAAATAGAACAAAAACACTCGAAATTGGTGAAACTATCGTGACCATGGACCACAAAACAATATCTAATTTATCAATTATTCCCGCCAAAATCTTCACATTCGTCAGAAGTTCTGGACTACCCATTCATTCATTAAGAATTGAACTTAATTTTCATTAACAGATCGTTCAATTTGCTTCGATAATGAATGAATGAATCTTTGTCAATCAAACTCCGAAAAGCTAGCGCTCTCACTCTCTCATACTATTACCATGTATTGCTGTTTCTTTCGTTGTTTTCTTTTTTTAAATATTTTATAGCCTGGATGCGAGTCTTTTAAGCCAAGGCGCGCGGCTTTGTGAGCCGGGGGTGCGTTCGTGCGGTTATCCTAGACGGAGAAACTAAAGACATTTTAGCAAAACTCTTTGGCCATTATCACACTGCACCGCACACCGCGGCGTAGCGCGGAGCGGTATCGTTCTTTGTAAGTACATCGGTTTGTATGAAAATCACGCGGGGTATGGCACACTGGCTTGCCTACGCGCGGAGCGGCGCGTAGTGAAAACAATGGAACCATAGACAATCACGCGCTACGCCGCGTAGCGCGGAGCCCAATGTGAACACCGCCTTTGTAATAAGGTCGAGATCGAGAATGGCGCGGCAACCAAACCAAAGACAATCTTGCTATCTGCTATGCTAAGCGAGAACGCGCCCCGGGAGTGGTCGAGATCGAGATCGAGATTCGAGAACTAAATGAGTTGATGAACTGAAAAAAGAGCTGTTTTTTTTTTGGTGCAAATCAAATCAATCTTTCTTTAAACGACCAGATTCCGAAAAGCTAACGCTCTCACTCACCCCTACTATTACTATATATTGCTGTTTCTTTCGTTGTTGCACTGAGCTGAGTGGTCGGCTCTTTGAGCCGAGAGCCGCCGAGAGTCTCGAAGAACTAAATGAGCCGATGAACTAATGAAAGAAGTGGTGAACTAAGGAGCCGATTCGATTTATGAGAGGAGTTAGTTCATTTAATTCAGTCGCTCACGAGTTACCCACGACTAATTCTTTCAGTCGCCTGCGGGCTGTCAAGGTGAGAGGTTACGGCCGCTCGCATCCAAAATTCCGCCATCTTTTCTTGTATACTTACAAGGTAAAAATCAAATCTGTCACTGCAGTGGTACCATAGTACAAAAGTAAAATATGTATACAATAAAAAGAGGTTTTATTTCGAGCACATACCCCATAATGTAGAAATAGTTTACATTACGTAAAATAATAATAATATTATACTAGGACTTAAAAAAATATGTAGCAATTTTTTAAATAGGGTGTAATTCTACCCATGAAACTGAACAACTTTCCACAAAGAACATAGGTTGAATTACGAAAAATAAATTGGTCCTCCCATACAAATATGGTGTCAGCGGCTCGAGTCAATTTCTATGGGCGGGACATTTTATTTTTCATATTTCGATTTATTAAAAAAAGTTGTTCAGTTTCAGAAAAGTTGTTCAATTTTGAGAAAATTTGTTCAATTTCCAGAAAAGTTGTTCAGTTTCCAAAAAAGTTGTTCAGTTTAAAATAAGTTGTTCAGTTTGAAAAAAGTTGTTCAGTTATGAAAAAAGTTGTTCATTTTTGAAAGCTGTTCAGTTTGAAAAAAAAAATGTTTAGTTTAACATTGCCCTCGATCCTGGCCGCCACTTTCTTTACTTTGACATAAGAACAGGATAGCAAATAAACACATGTGTTTGACGTTCCTAATTTGACATAAGCTGCTTTAAATAAGAACCGAACATAGAGCATGTTCCTTATTTTACGTTAAATAAGCAATCTTATGTCAAATTTAAGCAATTTAATGTCAGATTAGGAATGTCAATGTCATGTGTTTATTTGCTATCCTGTTCTTATGTCAAATATAAGAAAGTGACAGAGCTACTAAGAATTAGAATTAGTAACTGGACGGCGTGAATCGAGGCCAGTATAACTATTGGTAACCGTCTCTTTCGAAGGGCATATGTGCAATATTTATGGCCGTACTGTACGTATAAGTGGAGATAAAGCATTGTATGTGTTAAGCACAATCCCCGAAATCGTTCATTGGCCGAAAAAAGGATCATTTCACGGATTGGCAAATTCGAAACGCGCAATCCCCGAAATGTCCTTTTATTTCGGTTGTATTTCGGCCATTGAGCGTTTTGAAGCAACCATTCGCGGACTGGCAAACACGAAAAAGCCAATTGCCGAATTCGGGGTTTGGCAGGTATGTAAAACGACCAATCCGCGGAGTGGTACTGATGAAATGCCAGCCCGCGAAGTGAACCGTTTTTGATTCAACCACACCGCGAAATGGCATAGAAGAAATGCCAGATACCGAACTAAATAAAAAAAAACGCTGTCATGGGTCGTCGGGTCAACATGGGTCGTGTCGGCGGGGATGAGTTGTCAGTGCGGGGAAGAGTTATCAGTGCGGTGCGGGGTGAGTTGTCAGTGCGGGGTGAGTTGTCAGGGCGGGGATGAGTTGTCAGAGCGCGATAAGTTGTCGGTGTGGGATAAATTGTCAGCGCATCATGAGTTGTCAGTGGGGGACGAGTTGTCAGTGCAGCGATGAGTTGTTAGTGCGGGGATAAGTTGTCAGTGCGGGATGAGAGGACAACTCATCCCCGCACTGACAACTCATCCCCTACTGACAACTCATCCCGCGCTGACAATTTATACCACACTGTCAACTCATTCCCTACTGACAACTCATCCCGCGCTGACAATTTATCCCACACTGACAAATCATCCCCGTTCTGATAACTCATCCCGCACTGATAACTTAACCCCGCACTGACAACTCATCCCCGCAGACATGACCCATGTTGACCCGACGACCCATGACATCGTTTTTTTTTAATGTAGTTCGGGGTCTGGTATTTTGTCAATACCACTCCGCGGATTGGTCGTTTTACATACCTGCCCATCAAAATATACCCATCCTCCCTCGCTACAACTGTTCCCGCGCCAGGGCCAATCAAAGCTCCCCATACAGAAAATCCTTGTATGACAAACAGTTGCTGGTAGGGAGAGAGGATACAACAATAATAATAATTTAACACATGAAACACCATAATAGTGCTATCAGCTCCCCCCACGAGCAACCGTTTCTACGCCAGAGCCAAATCAAAGTTCTCCATACAAAAGACCCTGAGCTTGTACGGCAGCCATTTAAAAAATGGTGGAACCAGAAAACGAATCAAAAATATCGAATCAATACGTCAGCGACCTCACACCTGCTAAATTTCAGACTGATCGGAGCAATTTTTTTTTGGGCGCCATTTTGTATCCGCCTTCTTGGATTTTCATGACCACTGGAAGTTGCCCTCCATTGTCCTACCTATCTCTTATCTTTGAGGATTATATATTTGATTAGATATTTGACTTTTTATTTTGTATGGCGGCTGGATTTTGTTTAACCCTTACTTTGACAAAATACTGGTCATAATCCAGAGAAAAATTTAGTATTTTGTCAAAATCCTGAGAAAATCCGGTGTTTTGATAAAAAAATCTGGATTTTCTTAGGATTTTGACAAAGTACTAAACTATTCTCTGGGTTATGATTACGCGCTGAATACGCGCAGAGGACGCAACTCATACGTTTAGCGAATGCAAGGCCTGCGGATCATTTTAACCTTTTCACACTATGCTTGCGTTAGAATCGCGTATTTTGTACGCAAGTCAAACGCGCTGAAAACGTGCAGAGAACGCGCGTGTGCGCGCGTATTCAGCGCGTTTTGCTATAGGGCAAGGTGTTAAATTGGGCCATGACTTCTTCCCGGCTAATACTTTCTGATCTAGATAAGATCTTTATTTCAGATGACAGGTGTCTAACTTAAAATGGCAATGTCTCAATAACTATCGATCCTAGAGTACACAATGATAAGCCTTGACGAGATTTACATTTCAAATGACAGCTGTCAAAAGTGACACGGTTAATGTAGATCTCGTCAAGACCTATATCATTTGTCCCTATACATCGATATCGATCGATAGTTTTTGAGATATTGCCATTTTAAGTTTGGCACTTTCAGGTCTGTTTAGTTGTATTGATGTGAATTATTCAAGACCGGAAATTGCTGCTTATTTTGAAGTCTTGTACCGATTTCCACCAGTTTTTGATTTCATTTAATCTGTTCTTGTTAAATAATGTAAAAATAAACGTTTATTTGATGTGTTCTATGTATAAAGGGTAGGTACCTATAAATGTGATCTCTGATCAGTGTTCACTGATGTTCTACAAAAAAATTAAAAGAGTATTTGTTTTTCTTGAAGAAAAAGGGAAACTCTTGTCGCATGTAAATAAGTAAGAAGAAATATTTTTTATTTTTTTATTTTATAGTACAATACTTACCATTACCACGTTAACGCTACGTACAAAAGTGAACATCTCTATTATGCTGAAGAATGTTCTCGCTCTTAGAGGCGCAAAACGTATTTTAATGGTACCACTGCAGAATCAACCTATGTGTGTGTGGACGGCCTGTGCCAGTATGAGTAGCGAAATAACGTCAAATTTTGACAGATTTCGAATACCGAGCTCGAGGACATAGACCCTTAAAGCCTGTAGATTATGGGTACATCAATAAGGATCCACAAATAATGACCATTTCGTTATCCCATACTAAATCCCACAACACTATCCCACTTTCCCGTCCCGCAAATGTAGAGCAGTGGAGGCTTGCAATGCACTCTCTTAGGCTTTAATTATTCAGTTTCGGATCGCGCCAAAAGCTTTGGCCAGTGTCTATCAATTTGACCACTTTATTATCTGGGAAATGAGCAACTCTCCTGGGCATACATAGACGTAATAAAATAGTGGCCTGGCCACGATTCGGCGTAAACAAGATTTACCTAAAATAAAAACATAACCTAAGTACATTTTTTGTCTTGAGCAAACAGAAAATGCTGACAGGCCTATTATAAATCCATACATAGAACTCGTTAAAAAAATTCAAAGCATTTTAGTCGGGGCCCGTTCACATCACGACTGAACTTGATTTTTTTTGAAGTGATAAACTTTAAAGGTTGCATTCCAAATAATTCCAATTGCAAACAATTCGATCGCAATAAGAGTGCAGCTTATCAACCGACTACAATCAAGTTGCATCTCAACCAAACTGCACCTGACTTTAACCAATAATTTTTCAGCTCCTGTTTTACTTTTTAAACTTGCTAAGATCTACTTGAAGTTTCTGAAATATTAAATGCCTCTCAACCAGTCTACTTTTAATAATGCATGCGGAAAAAAGTCGTGGACGGACGGACATCAGCTATCAATGAAAAAAGAAAAATACCTACGCTTTCAACTTTACCCGCATTCTTGTCTTCAGAAAATCTCGAGTTGCCTTATTAAGGCGCGGGTAACTGATTGTTGTCGTTTTGTTTGCCAACCTGACACCCTATACATCACCACCGAGCCTTATTTTAGCAAGGAGGTTGTTTTGATTAAATTTTTATTATTTTCTTCGCGCATCCATCACTAATCGTGATAGGATCATGTTTAACTCGGCTTTTGAAACATAATAGGAAGAAAATTATAAATGTAGGTACTTACCTGGCAGGTACTTATTCAGTTTACATACATACTTAATACATTAGTTTATGAATTTATGATAAGAATATCTCCTGTCTTTTTTTACTTTGAATATAAACTTAGAGCTGGAGGAATAATAGGCGTGTTGACCGGGTGGCTTAAAAAAATTCAAAACGTTTATACCTTAAAACTGATGGCTAAAATACTGTGAATCTCATTCATCATTTAAAAAAATGCACATTTCGATTTAATAATCAAGTAAAAAATATAGAAGTTATTGATTTGAGTAGTCAACATTTACTTGCGTGTGACGTCATAACCCAGTATTTTAATACAAAAAATCGTTTTTGATATTTCATAAAAAGTTGCTTGCGTCAAATAGCGTATTTTGTTGCTATAAATAATGCTAAAAACGTTAAGCCGTAAACAAAACAACTAAAAGTGCATCATAGTACCTACCTAAGTACTTATTTTATCTTCACAAGATGCGTAAGGAATCTAAAGTTAATATAACAAAACATCTCTTTTGTATATGCCTACAGCAAAATAAACCTGTAGCCTAGTACAACCACACGACGGTACATTAATTTTACATCGCAATTTATTAATTTTACAGATCGTGTACCAAATTTTCCCTTGTCAAACTTTCTCCGGGTAACTCCTTAAGTTACTTAAATCAAAACCCAACAGCTCGTTAACATTAAATTAATCTTAATCCGTAACAAAATATGTACCTAGTACCTACCTACTTAATAAGTACACACCTGGGTGCTTACTTTACGAATGCAAGGACAGCATTTGAAATTAGGTATTATTTTTTTAATATAAATTATAAGACATCTAAAGTCGTCGGTACCGGCCGCTGTCTCTGTTAACGGTCATTATTACAAACGTCAGAATCTGGCTAAGCAGTATAAAAACTCCAACACCAGGGTTCATTGGGTTCGATCGTCAGTGGAACAATTATCTAGAAAAAAAACGCAGACGTGAAACGAAAACAAGCCTACAGCCTAGTATTTCCAAGAATTCCAGGATCTCTACATAACCATTTCAACTATTTCCGAGAAAATATTTAACGTGCTAACTTTAATACAATCCACTCCAACGTAAAGTAGAATAGACCCACTGTCAGGAACACAGTTAAAATTTTAAACTTCATGTTAATTCAAATCCAAGAGAAACCACAACAACTTCTTAACAAGAACTTTGCATTGAAATAATGGGTTGATTCGGTTAAAACTTAAAGCTAGTAGTTGTTACCGTACCTATACCTAATAGATTTAAAAAGTAATTAATCGGAATTGTTGACGCAGGGTCACACAGGGTTGAAAATTGAAAGTAGCGCCCATTTAGCTTAATGTATGGAGAAGACCCACAACATTATTCTGTGATAGTGATACCTATTTCATATTAACTACTATAAAACACTGTCCAAACACTTACGTACAGATATTAAGGCTCGTATTTATAAAGCGACCTCAAGATTGAGAGCAGCATTAAGTATGGATTTGATAGACCATAATGTACTTACTGAAATGACATTTCTGATACAAACTCAAACTAGCTGTCAGTCTCAAGTGCTGTTTATTAATACGGGCCTAAGAAATGGAAAATAAGACTACGTTACGTATACGTATTAAGTTTGCAAGTGGTTCAAAAGGTGGTTAGTCGAATCAACTACCAAAAGAAATACTTACTTACATTTTAATGAATTGTAGATTATTACACTAATAAAGTAAGGTTGAACGCATACCTAAGGCTTATTAATTACCTACATGCGAATTTTCTTTATAGAATAAAAAGGCCAATTTATTTTTTGAGTAAATGTCTCACAAGAAAATTTTCCAGGAAAGACACAAGCTACTTTGAAACAGTCTTTACTGTTCTAATTCAGTTAACAGTGGAGGGTGGAGTGGTCTCGTCGATAGTTTATCAAATATTTGTCCACGGGATTTTCTGCCAGACAAAAGAGCATGGCGGCTTTCCAAGGAATAGGTAAAGAGAATGTTTTCTAGAGTCATTTAAAACGATCTTTGTATTGTAAAGTTTTAAACGGAATAACCTATGAAATATTGAGAAAAGTTATTCAGAGTTAAAAAAATTATTTCCCGTCATGTTAAATAAGTGTGCTGCATCAATTTTTGTTTAATTCAACACTCAAAGAGTTAAGTTTTTAAAACATGAAAATGTAGAAACCAGAAATTTCATACAGGTAGGATTTGAATCCACGATAGGGATGCCGTGTCTCAACCCCAACAAACCTATATCGCGTGTTCAACTCACAGGTGTGATCATATCACAGTGTCATCTCATGAGGTCCTCCGGCGCACAAATATCTTCCCTCATCAACAACCATCTCATCTAGTCAAGATCAAGCCGCACAACTTTGTGTAGGAGACTAGAAATCACAATTGAACATTTCGGTACGTACTATTTATTTTGATTTTCGGATATCTAATAATAGCATATTAGAATTGTTACCCAAAAGCAAAGGTAAGTATAATGATTACATTTCGCTAAAACCAAATTTACCGTAATTACAGTGGTGGGTATGTGATTATTGGAAATTTCGTGGTACATTACGTGGTTTGTGTAATATCAATGTTGATTGACATGCTCATTACCGTTTATATCCAATAATTAATGTTACCCACATAATTTTACTGATACGCGTTACAGACCCACCGCATGCCTGACAATACCACCGTAATAATAATAGTATTGGAAATTAAATGAAATAAAAAAATCTAGGTAAATGAAAACACATAATTTTTCATAGGTACTTGATTACCTATATTGTAATCGTTAGTTACTCGTGTTGATTCCGGAGGACACTTATTCCATTAAATTAATTTAAAATCTTTCTGACCTATGTTCAATTTTAATATATAGGGAAAGTTGTTCAATTTTATGAGTACGACACACCCTTAAGTTTTTTCAGCTACTTTTTGGACCTGTATACCTGCTTGTCTGTATATTCCTGCTATTATATACCTCTATTTGGTCCAGGTAGGAGAGGTCTCAAACACTCGTAGCTGACCGCTAAGCCTTGTGGAACCGTAGAAGGATTTGCGGTGAGTGCCAATTCACGATTGGCTGGATAGTTTCCTATTAAACACCTTTGCGTAGATACTATTCTGTTAAGCTCGGCATAGAGTGTCTATTTCTTCATGTAAAATTACTAAGGTTTAAGGTACAACTATTACTTGGGTAGGTTAGGTACCTACTTTTTCTTGGATAGTTGTGTTTGTCTCTACTTGGTAACTCTTATTCTACCGTAGAATAGAGTTGGACCTATCGATATGTACAATTTTCACAATTATATTTCTAGGCACTTTCATATCGTTCCAAGCATTTTATAGACGACATAATTCTAGCAAATCTTAGGCCCGTATTTATAATCAGCTCTCAAGAGTGACAGCGAGTTTGAGTTTGTATCAGAAATGTCATTTCAGTACAAAACGGCCTGTCAAATCCATACTTAGTATTGCTCTCAATCTTGAGATCGCTTTATAAATACGACCCTTAGTTTTGTGTTGCAACAAGACAGAGAGAAATCCACATTCTAGTGCAGTGTGTATTTACTGTATCTCTACATTTGTACCTTAACCAAACCACTAATCTGTTTGAGTTGGTTAAGGTTTTGCGGCGAATACCAATTAATTAGTTCCTTCTTAGTCTACAAAAGAGAACAAATATAGGTACCTAATAAATTACATACCTATACTGGAGGTGGAAGAAATCGTAGAAACGTAGATATAAATATTTTATTCGATATAAAAAAATTAGCTGACTTAACTGCTGAACCTACCAATCAAACTTAAGGTCGAAATAAGAAAAATAAAAATTGGACGTCCCATATAAAATGACTTTAGCATCTGGCAACTTATAGGTGAACCAAATATTATTTCACATTTTGACCTGTTTTATCCTTGGAGAAAGTTGTTCCTTTTCATGGTAAGTTCATGCGCAATGAGGTCAGTTTTTTTTTACAATTTGTTAAAATTTATGAGGGGCTCTTCTTAATTACAGCGATTGTGTAAAAGGTCAGAAATAAAATATTTTTAATTAAGGAAAGGTTTTTTAAAGGAAAATTAATTAACAATGCGACTAAAATTAGCACGGTGAATCCACATCCTGTACCGACTAAATTACTTTTGAAACAATTTGTATGCATGGAAAATTCATGTAACAAAGTATTTCAATTTTCGATCCCTTTAATTTCCGATAACTTTAGTATCTAAGTATTTGTATAAGTATTAATTTATCAAAATCTTGGCGTTTGAAAAAAAAAAAATTACCCATTAGTAGAGCCTTTATTTGCTTTTTAATGCAAGTAATAAAACAGTAGCTAAGTAGAAAAGAGCTACGAAATGCCATAAAACACGCATTCAAACTAATAAAATGAAATATAGAGAGATCGCTATTTTAGATCCCAGTCAAAGTTAAAAGTTCTCAAACAATGTAAGTTGGTGCACATACAAGTACTCTCACCTGTTAGGAGCATATTTTACTTTTAGAACTCGATTTATGAATCTGAATTCTTTATAGCACATGGATATAAATGTAATTTACGGTGCTTACTTTTAAGTGTCTGAGTACCTACCTCGTTACTGTTACCTTTTCTTTTTCATAGAGTAGGTTTTTCGAGTCAACGAACAACTTTATGAACAAATTAACTTATATAATTTAGTTCCACCAAATAGAATAGAAAATATCTGAAATATCCCTTTAGGTAGATCTTGAAGCTAGAGGCAACTTAATATTACATTAAGCTAAGACCCGTATTTATAATCAGCTCTCAAGAGTGACAGCGAGTTTGAGTTCGTATCAGAAATGTCATTTCAGTACAAAACGACCTGTCAAATCCATACTTAATATTGCTCTCAATCTTGAGATCGCTTTATAAATATGAGCCTAAGAGACCTTTTTCGGGATTTTGGACATCGCTAAATCCAAAAAGTCCTTTTAGCTTATTTTGACATTTTACCGTTTGTGCCTGAAATCCAAGATGGCCGCCAATAAAATTATTTTCTACAAAAACATACCATCTGGGGTATCAAAATGAAAGTGCTACTTGAGTAGATTACGAATTACGTTTTCAAGATTTCTTCCCCCTCTAAAATCACATTTCAAGTGTAGCAAAATTAAAGTGAAATTCACTAATAATGTTTTAATGTATCCATAAATGTATAATTTATAATCTGTGGTGCATTATTTCCAATTTGAAATTGGTGGACAGGATCATTAAGCTCTTAGTTAATTATAATAATCAGGCATGCATAATGTATTGTAATTATTTAATATGTAAACTCTATCTTGACACAAAGTTTTAATAGTAAATTAATTTCATGTTCATTATGAAATAGGATATATTATACCTATTTTGAATCAGTAAAGTGTTATTTATAAAGGTTTATGCATAAATAAATGTGACTGGTAGTGGTCGTAACAAAAACAAATAAAGGATTTACAAAAAATGATTTCGGAGGTTTTAATATTTGTAGGTTTGAATGTTTCTTACTCTGTCACGTTTCAACCTCTGAACGGATTGGAATAAAACTGGCGCTCATGTAGGTTAGGTCGTCGAAGAGTCAAGGGCTAGTTTTCACCGTGAGAGATCTACATACATACATACACTATCACGCCTACATCCCTAATGGGGAAGGCAGAGCGTTAACGACCCAAACAAAGGTCGTCGACAAATCTGATAAGTTTTAAGGGATGTTTAAGATAGTTCTGTATATTGCTGTAGTGACAGGTTGTCAGCTCATCGCCTAAATTACTATATACTGAAACCCTCGAATCCCTTAACTGGTTTTTACAGCACGCCCGGAAGGAGATGCAGCTGGCACAGTAGTCCAGCATGGAAGCGAGAAATCGACTCCCTACTTTGAGTGATATTCCGTTGAACCGGCAAAATGCAGTCAATAATGTTGCACCTAATGTGATGACAACAACTCAATTGAAAGCTGCACCTAGGTACTAAAGCTTCATTATGAACAGCTCGGTTGCCAACTCTAACTAGTAACTAACTTTCTATACGCCCAACTTAGTTCCATGTTTGACCTTTGTCTGGGTTCACCTCCGTGTTATGTATCGTTTACAATTCGGTAAATATTATATTTGAAAATAATATAGCTTTGTTATGAATTTAAACACAACACTACCATTCTTTTCATTTACCTAAAGCTTAAAATTGAATGTCAAATAGTTATTATGTGGAAAAATATTTTATTATGATTTTACTGAACTTAAGTATACCTGCCCTGTTGTGGAACTATACATTTATAATTTATCATTATCAAATAAATAAATATGAGGATATTTTTGAGTTATTTGATAATAATATTAAGTGCAATAAAAGGCATCGTTTTATTAACAAACTTTTAATACTTACAGAATCTTCGACGGTAACTGGTTTTTGTTTGCATTTTTACAGAATAAATAGGTGATCCAGATGATGTAATATTTCGTTTTATACGTAGGTACTTGATATACCTAGATACTGGTTTTCTTTTTCTGAGTCAACGTCCTTCCGTGAAATAAAAAATGAGCATTCACACGTGTTTTCGTCTTGAAAAGAATGGAAGCGTCCATCAATCAGATTTCTTTGCTTTGATGGTCAATGCCGAGTCGATCCCCTATAAATAGCGATAATCCAAACTTTCCATCCTCCTACCAAATTTATAGAGATGCTACATATATTTTGCTGTATTCTCTTTCGTATATCAGATTCGATATTAACGTCCAAATATAAATTTCATGAATGTGCTAGGGGTATATACATATATATGTACGTAGGTATATATAATAAGTATAGTGTACCGTTTTACAAAATACCTATTGATTGAAATGCGATTTTAATTAATGACAAAACAGTTTTTTTAACCAATTATTTCTGCCTTGTCTATGTCTGCGCTTGTCGGATTGCAAAGCGAGAGATCAAACTTTTATTAAATCACAGTAGCAATGTTTTTTTTAGGGGGCATCTCTACTATTTTCCTATCTTTCCCTATTATCTTTTCTACCCTTTGTCTGCCTGTAAGCGTCCTGCTAAGCCTTTAAGCATACAAAGATATTACATTTTTGTGACCCTTCCAAACATTTGCTGTTGTTTCTTTGTTAAAATTGTTTTTAAACAAGACAATCTTTCAATCTCAGGAAAACTTTGTACGCAATTTTTGAGAGAAATTGTGTGAGGGAATGGTTGTTATTTGTTAAAAAAGTTGTTCAACTGCACAATAGAAAGGTTGAACTGCACCAAGTTGGTAATAGAGGCGTCACTTACCGGGGAAAGACGGGGTTTCTTGAATGCAAATGGGGGGTTGTTCTTGTTCGGTGGATAGGGGAGATTGGGGCGACAAGGAGCAGTCGGTTGTCAGGAGAATCAGCAAGTTGGTGGGACGTGGGCGGAGGCGCGACAGTTGTTCGTCTAGTTACTAGACTCTAGGTAGAAGGTAGAGGCATGCGGTGGTGGAGTTAGTGTCAAGTACGCGACTGATTAAGGATGTGTCTTGAGTTAAGAGCTGTCGGCATTTAGTATTTGATTTTCCTATAAGAATATTGCTAAAATTACTCTTTTCCAATTCTAAGTTTATACCTACTTAGTACAAAGCGATTTTCGCTTAATGATTGCTTCAGATTTGCCTTTTTCTGGAATATAAAATAACAGAAATGAATGAAAAGACTGTAAAGTTCCAAATAACGTAATTACAGAAATACGGTATGAATTTCCAGATATCGTCCTAAAACTGTCTGAAATGTGTGAAGTTTTCAGTTTGTAGACAGGCACTCCCAGCACGCTCTCTGATATGTCATTCAAGATCCCATTTGCACACTTACCTACCTATTTAGATATACCGGGTGTAAGGGACAGCGTACCAGAAACTGATAGGGGTTGCTCAGTCAATGAAACTGAATAACTTTCAGCAGGAAATTCTTGGAAATGAAAAAAAATGGCTTTTGAGGTGATAATTTTGTATGGAAATAGTTTTTTTTTTTCGTTTCCTGAAAGAATTTTCTGTTGACAATTGTTTAGCTTCGTTGACTGAGCAACCCCTATCACTTTCTGGTACGCTGTCCCTTACACTCGTTATTTTCCATATAGGTACATTAAAGAGGTACGTTATGTGAGCAAACATTTTGTTAATTAATGCTTTCAAATCATTCACAGTAAAGCTGGTTAGAAGATAAATCTGTTATTTTACAGGAGGGAGAAACACGAGATCCAAATTTGCGAGACACTTAAGATTGATGGGATAATAAATTTAGTTTATTATTATAAAAGATAGTCAAGAAGATATTATTATTATAGTAAGAGTACATGATTGCATTGTTAACAGTTGTGTAATTTAACAAAAGAAACCCTGATCAGCTGATTGAGTCAAAATGTCAAAACCTGTGCATCGTAATTAATCATTCTGTTGTAGGTAGGGCAGGTTACATCAAATATAATTATTTTGCATTTATATGACTTTTCTTATCAATCATACTAGTTATAAGATCATCATAAGATCTTTTAACCTGAGTAGATAGATCGGAAGCCCCGATTTTTGGTTATTATTTTATTGGTGTAAATAATTAAAATTAATCTAAACAATATTTTAAAGTAAAATTATTTAATCAAATCCCTCAACGACTTAATAAATCCTATACAATGGACTACAAATATTTTGAAATGTACATCTCCGTTTCTGGTCCTTAGAACGAGATTCTCGACATAAATCAAAAGATTATCCTCCCTAATTTTATTATTGTTCTGTCCTAATGGCTTTTAGATTGGCACCACCATTTCAGGTTCTTTGAGTGGATGGAAAACATCCATTCAAATGCTTGTTTTCTTTCCCATAACAAGTTCAAAAACATTTTATTTACGTTGAAAAGGAAATGTGCTTCTTTGGTCGATAGGATGCCATTTACTCACACATTCACATAGACTTGAATCGGTTTTTTTTTTATTATTCAATTCAGAAGAATTTAGGCTGATAACCGGTCAATACCAGCTCAGCGCCTTATACACGGATTGTTGACACTTACCTATCTCACAAGGAATAAATGCGTGTCAAAATATATGTACAGGGTGGTCCAAAGAGAAATGCAATTTTGAAAATTCAATAAAACAAGACCACGCCACATTATAATATGTTTTCATCTGTATTGGACGGTCTTTAACAACCAGGAGGTCACGTTTTTTGTTTAGATTCTATTCTCTGGAAATGTGAATTCACTTTAATAATAAATTATTAAGAGAATAGAACGGAATAGTTTATTTTTCAGACTATATAGATCAATTTTTGTTAGTATTAATGAGCACTCTTGAAAAAATGCTTCAGCACAAGATCCTCGCTGTTTTTCTGTGTGAACAGGTATCTTTTGGGTGAGCTCGCTCTGTGACGCCCCGACCTAGACTGCAGTCAAGATCAACCCATTTAAAAAAAAAAACTACGCATTGATACTATTTTAGGTCACTGTTATTTTTCCTGCAGATATTAGAAAAATCAAAAACGCATTTCCTAGGCTATTGTATGTCACTATTTTTGCTATACTGTGCGATGTTCCTTGCAGTAACAGTGTCTCTTGGCGTAATCCAGTTACTCCTAACTTTGGTTTTAATCAACAACATTACAAACAGTTCCTGTTCTCATTCGGTCGTAACTCGCTTTAATGGTTGAATATTGTTCGCTTTAATAGTGACTAGATTTATGTTATGTTCTTGGCTTATGCACAAATGAGCAGATCATTATTTGAATTCAAACTATCTGTACTCCATTTTGTTTTAGGAAATTATTTTTGTAATAAGAACTAAAACATGGAAAAAATATTTCTTATGTATTATCAGTAGGTATTATGTTCTATTAGTAGTATTATTATTTTTCTTATTATTTTTTTCTGATCGTAAACATTTAGGTTTGTAGGTAGGTACCAAAACATCCATACATTTTCGACAGTCGAAATATAAGTTATTTATTTTAGGATCATGATATTTACATGGTTAGCAGTTATGAAGCCTAGCCTGAGGTAAGGGGACACTCGAACTCGAGCCAGACTGGAATCAGCCGCGGTGTTACCACGAGAACTCATTGTTTTATAGGTTTCGTCCAAAGTGTTATTCTCCTACTCGGAAATAGCTTCATTATTAAAAAAACACATACTTATATTCACTTTTTTCTGTCCACAAGTGCTAAGTGTTAGAAATTAATTTTATTGTCATTTTCAATAATTTTCATTTCATTCGGAAGATAATAAAATCACGCCATAAATGGTATCTACTAATTCAATGGTAAAATTTATTGGATTCGAAAAAGCATAAAACGTATTTTTCTTTTTAATAATACATGACTGAATCAAACAAATTTTTTTTTTATCAAGTTTGATGTCATTTGTAAAACACGAATATACTACTATTTAACTAATAATAAATTTTAATATCTCCAATACCGGGTTTGTCGGTAAATTATTTAGGGAATAGGCAGCACCCCTTCATAATTATAACATCTTGAACTGAGTTATTTCGCCTACCATACCAAGCGTGGTGGTGACCTCGGCAAATGCTCCTGTTGGACCATAATTATTAATTATGGTTGGTATAGAAGTCGTTTTTTGTGCGAGTGGATAAAAATTGTCTGCTAGAAGTATTTGGTAGGGGTCCCGTTATTGGCCGCGCCGAGTACTCTTCTCGCCGCAATCACGGCCATTGTCGCCTCCCGGTTTTAATAACAAGCCGTTACTGTACTGTCTTCGCCACTATTCACTACAATGTTGCCAGATGTTTGGGTATAGTCCATTTAATACTTACCCAAGTGTGAGCGAAAAAGTCACCTATCTAAAAGACAGACATTTCTAAAGATATACAAAACGAAGAACAGATATTCGATGAGCCAGGAAAGTAAGTAAGTAAGAATATATATTTCAACTTATTATTTAAAAAAAAACACTAATACATGTCCAATCGGTAATATTTGACAGTTGAATAACATTTAAACAAAACAATAACAAACAAAATATTCTGCATTGTTTTTAAAGTCATGTGTGATTGTTTAAAAAAATGATGTTATTTTTATCCATTCCTAACATTTTGAAGTGAAAAAAGAACTATGACTTTTCCTGTATATCTGGCAACACCACTGCACCATCTCTCATGATCTCACTACACTGGGCCCATTTCTTGGCCGACAACTATAACAATAAAAGTGAGCATTATGAGCAGTTTATTGTTTTTCCTTGTATTAACAGCATCTGCCAAGTGGAGGCATGAGATGGTAAGAGTGTACAGCCATCTTGAGAGTTTATGGAACAATAAATGGAATGCGGACTTGTTAAAAAAAACTAGACTTAAGCTTAAAGTCAAGTCAATGAAATTGGAACCACGTCAGATGCTATAAGGTACGTTTTAGTAACTCTTGACAATAGGGTTCATCGAGTCAATCGAACCGTCGCAAACACAGAAGAGTAAAGGGAGCGGCAGCGACTTTCTCTAATCAGTTGTCGCAAACGACAGAAGAAGAAGAATAAATTAAATAAGAGGATTGATCGTAGGTATATCTTTTGGTTTGTCTGGAACTGAATTTCTGGGATGAAAATCTTAGAATTATGTATTTTATCTTAAGCCCATTTCTCTGATGCTCATTATTATTATACTAACCTAAATTGTCTATTAGGCTAGTATAATAATAAATATTAATTATATTCATAATAATATTTATTAAGTACTCATAATAATGCTGTTTTTGGTATTTTTTTCGGCAGATTTTTTTCGTTACGACAATAAACAGCATAAACAATAGAAATTTTTGCTTCTCTACATAAGTTTCCAAGTACTTTTGCTGCTCTACATATTAACAAGTATACAGTTGCATATGCCACACTTACAATTTAGAAATGAGCCGCACTTGTATTTACTCAGAACTTAGTCCTAGGTAGACGTGGTTAGGTTTCAAAGCTAAGTTTGTGCAAACTGTTATGAAACTCTTATCCCGAGAAACATAGTAATACAGTAAATAACAAACTACAAGAAACAGATTTTTTTATTTATTACAGAGTTAAAGAACACATTAATAAAAATATTATGTTTGTTTTACCGATAATGGTTTTACACAAACGTAAAGTGTATGGCTGGGTAAATAAAAATAAGTAATATCTACTCTACGTTAAGAGAAAATATACTTTAAGATTCTTGAAAGTAACTTTGAGAGCAATTTAAATACTAAATGTACCTACAGACGAGTATACCGGGTGTAAGGGACGGCGTAACGAAAACTGGGTTGCTCAATCAACGAATCTGAACAACTTTCACCAGAAAATTGTTTTAGGAAATAAAAAAATCTTGACTTTTCCATACAAATTGTCTGATCGAGGTGGTCATTTTATGTGGGAAAGTCATTATTTTTTTTTTTCATTTCCTGTAATAAAATCGTAACGTAAGTTGTTTAATTTCGTTGACTGAGCAACTCCTATCAGTTTTCCATACGCTGATTCCTTACACCCTGTATATTATTTCTCAACTTGCCTACGTAATAACAAAACACGTGCTTTTAGTCCAAATATTTCGAGTTACTTTGTTCTCTAGTGAGCATCGGTGCAGAAAAATAATTGTATTGTGAAATGAGACGCATAATTTTCTACTAATAGGCACATATTGGTAACGCTCACAAAGGATATTTTCATGTGAACTGTACCTACTGCATCCACGAATTTAATTTACTGATTTGATATCAGTATTGTGATGAAGTTAGGGTCGTATTTTATAAAGTGATCTCAAGATTGAGAGCAATATTAAGTGTGGATTTGACAGTCCGTAAAATGTTAACGTAAAAAGTAAAATAAATTTACCGCAAAACACGTTGGTTTTGATAAGCAAATTCCATTGAAATATACTAACCAACGACAACAAATAAATGACATTTGACAGTAGGTATTAATAATTTGTTTGACAAATAACTAGTTTAATTGTAATTAGTACTAATTTGACGTCCGACTTAGCGAAGTATAAGATCTAAATCTTAAAGACGAAAGAAGTTTTTTACAAAACAGCAATGACTTATAGAAAAAGGCAGCAAATTAAATTGCTCATTAATTGGCAAAGCGGAGTTGAGAAGTAAAGCAGGTGGTTCCGTCGGCTCTACTAATTAGGAGTTGCCAGCTTTGACGATACCTTTAAGAGCCTTCATCCGCAGAGCTAGCGCCACAAAAAAAAGCAATACGCGGTTTTTTAATGAGAAAACAAACACCCTCAAAACGTGTTTATTACTGACAATTTCGATAGTTACGTGCAGCGTACTATAAATTTTTTCGCATAGCATAACAACCCTGACAAATGTCAAGCGCATACATATTTTGAAATAATGAACAGTAATAAACAGTATTTTTAGTGTAAGAAAAGTTTTGATACAATAATTTTGGTATTTTGCGAGTTATGTTTGTTTTATAAAGTGGCGCAAGCTCTGCGGATGAAGGCTCTTAAATTAGAAGTTTCCAGCTTTAAGTATATCTTTAAATTCATTACGTCACGGTTTATTGCCCTTTTGAAGTTAGAAGGGATTTGCTAAGAAGATGGAGGTAGACAAAATTAACATTAATTTAAGTAAGTGAGTGCTTGCTTTACTCTGATAGTCTTATTTGATTATGGATAACGATAATTCTTCTATGTGATGAATATATTATGGTGTAACGTAAACTGATGGGGGTCGATCAGTCAAACTGAACCACTTTCAGGAAGAAAAATTTCAGGTAATGGAAAAAAAATCGTCTTCCCCGTACAAATTGTCTAATTGAGGTGATCATTTTGTTCTGGGTTATTTTTTTTTTGTTTTCGGAAATAATTATTTCCATGGTGAAGTTGTTCAGTATCGTTGAATGAGTAATCCCTATCAGATAGCGGGAAACTGACCCTTACACCCAGTATAGATAAGTAAGTTTTTATTTTGTAATTAAGTATGTAATAGCTCACATCATCGTCTCTTTCTAGGTCACTACACTGCGCGAGATATAGAAAAACACTTTGGTATACTTTTGTATTCATAAAAATAAAACTAAAAAATAGGCACAATGTAGCCTTACTATCGAGATGATGTACGAATTTGCTTCACAGATATTTCTTAGAAGGCTTTGTGCGTGGATAAATATTTTAATACGCACTTTGCAGAGCTACCCAAAAGGAAAGAGGAGGGGGAAGGAAAATATATGCGCAT
The DNA here is from genome assembly GCA_029255725.1 of Scrobipalpa atriplicella. Lineage (NCBI taxonomy): Eukaryota > Metazoa > Arthropoda > Insecta > Lepidoptera > Gelechiidae > Scrobipalpa > Scrobipalpa atriplicella. Next base: position 18,448 of record JARACY010000472.1, on the reverse strand, counting down.
GCATTTACAGCCTTACAAGATATTGTTTTGATATTACATTGATATCATACACCATCGTTTCTGGGAAAGATATTTAGGTTCGTATTTATAAAGCAATCTCAAGTTTGAGAGCAATATTAAGTACGGATTTGACAGGTCGTTTTGTTACACAATATAAAAAAATTACACAATATAAAAAAAATACTTTAATACCTATAATAAGCCTTTCAAAAATAATAAAAAGTTTCAACCCTTCAGAGTGTGAACGCTTGTTTAGTTTCCTAAAAATAAATTTAATCGCTGAAGATAAAAAGTTGTGTAAAGAATTTCAATTAGATCACCCTTTTATAAAAAATTTCTTTTAAAACTTTATCAAGCGTTGCCTATTAACCTTTTGTTAAAAAGTTTTGTATGAAAACAAATCACCCAAACATAGCCTTCTAATAACAAAATTTCGTTGATCATAATTATAATTTTCTCAATAGTTTAAAATCATTAAATAACGGTAGCAATAGCAACACACCTGCGTAACTTTCAGCGGTGGAACCTTCCGCAGCCGAACTTTCGTTCGGATACAAATACGATACGGTCGATTTTATGCGGATTCTTGTTCGACGCGCTAACTGTATACTACATGGTGTTTAGCTGAAGTATTGGCTCGACCAACGATTCAACGCTACGCCGCATAACGCCGAACCTTCCGCATGTGTGTTGTAGGTAATGCAAAAATGATTGACAGTGTGTTGAACGGAACCTTCAGCGCTGAACGTTACGCAGGTATGTGCTGGCCAAAAAGACGAACAGACGTTATTCACACTAGGTTCAGAATCAGTTCATATTATGCAAAAAGAATAAACAAGGTTTCACGCCGACAGCAAAGGTAAATTCTTTTTTATTGCACTATTCTCTAAATGCATAAATAAATAAGTAGTACACGTGCCTGTTACAATGTTCAATGTAGCCAAGCATTACATAAGTTCCAGGAAACCAGATGAAAGTGTTACAGAAGCAGTGAATCAGCAACAAATTGAGATAAAACGTGCACATGCCGCGCTGCACTGCGAGGAACTTCATCCCTTACACACCGACTGCAACAGAACTGAGGAATGCAGTTGTTGACGCAGTAACTGTACCTACCTAACTCTACATAGTGCAAGTAAGAATTACCTACACAATTTGTAAGATTCGCCGACGTAAGAACTTAAAATTTGTATATCATCATAAGCTTGAGCTGATCAATCTCCTCAGTGGGTACGTATTCATGCCGAGAGGCACGAGCCTAACCAGAATAGGGCGATTGGCCCTTAGTTGACCACGGACAGTACGGATTGATCGACTTCACAGATACAACCTTTGAATTTCTTCGCAGGTTTCCTCACGATGCATTCCTTGAATAAACGTAAGTACCCTAAGAAATTCGAAAACCGAAAAACACATTGGTACGTGGTGGGATTCGAACTGTGATCCCCTGCACAGGAGGCAGCGGCCGTATCCACTATACTACCGGGCCTGTCAACATTTAAAGAATACAGTGTTTTTTTACTGACAGGAGCCGTGATCTTAGAAAACTACTTACACGAATCTTATTTATGTACAAAAACTGCATTGAAACTGCACTAACTCAATACCTGGGTGGTGTTGCAGTTTGTCTGTGGATGACTTACGCTCAGACTCAGGCCATAAGTATTCATACGTAGCGCGTAGTGTTAAAAAACTTATACCTACCTAATGTAAACTTAAAAATTCATGGTATTATTACGTTCAACCACAGAAGACAATGCCCTCGATTCTGGCCGCCACATTCTTAACTAATTTTAAGATAACGCTGTCAATTTCTTTACATTGACATAAGAACAGGATAGCACATAAACACATCTGTTTGACGTTCCTTATTTGACGTAAGCTGCTTTAAATAAGAACCGAGCATAGAGCATGTTCCTTATTTTATGTTAAATAAGCAATCTAATGTAAAATTTAAGCAATTTAATGTCAGATTAGGAATGTCAAAGTCATGTCTTTATTTGCTATCCTGTTCTTATGTCAAATATAAGAAAGTGACAGCGCTACTAAGAATTAGAATTAGTAACTGAACGGCGAGAATCGAGGCCAATGTGTAACAATAATCCACTGAATTGAGAAGTCGCTGCCGCAGTTCCCACCCAACGCCTTTTACTCTTCTGGGCAATAATCAGATTTTTAAATCAACTATTTCCATTTCACTCTCATCAGCTTGTTCTGTGCTGGTCAAGCAACTGTTACTAATTTAAAGTCATCTTAAAGCTCACGTTGCTTAATAAACACGCTAGTTGGCCCAACGTGGCTTAACAGAACAAATGTTGGAGCAAACATTTGCATTCCCCGGATACACGGCTTGCATTACCGGGAATAAGCAAAGTTCCCGTTCCGAACAAGATCCCGGGAAACTATTTCCCAACTTCGGGAATAGTCTGCAAAACGAGCGTACTTTTTTAAAGTAATATTTCAAAGAGATGGGGTTGTAGGAGTTGTTTCAAATGGAATGGAATGTATTCTGTAGAAATTTACAAATTTAATGTAGTTACTTTAGGTTACATTAAAAAAGTTTTCTCTTTATCTAGCACACATCTATAAGTAATAGAATAAAATCATGCCTTTATTCCTTTCAGGGAAGGTAGACAGTAAGCAATCTAATAAGTTAATATAGTGCATCTCTCAAAGACCTCTCTCTATCTTTCTTCTTCTTTCAGGGTTAGTTATTTTGACTCACAAATTCTCAGAAATGTCTAATTATTCGCTCTAAATGGTTGGGACGTTTATGAGCTGATGATGATGATGATAATGATTGCTATTCATGCTGACATCGAATTTTTCAGGAGAGATTACCGTAAGTACGTATCGAAAAAAAAGCTACTCATACAAAACATTTTATTTTTACCACTCGTGCGTGGACACGAAAAAAAAACCAACATTTTGTAGTATTCAGGTAGGCATTCGTACTGCATCACATAGTTAGTTGAAGTCAATTTCCAGCAGAAAACTCTGTAAAAGACTAACTCTGTATTTTTTCGGTGAATTTGATAAATGGAATAAAGTCTGCCAACCCCGAAACATGGTATAGAAATAAAACCATTTGTTTCGTTTCCAGAATATAATTCAATAAAATCCTTGCCAATAAATCTGCCTAGAGCTGCAATTTCATATGCCTAAAAATAAAACTAGGCAGGTATTCTTTTATTGTCACAATATTTTTTATATTTTAAAGTGCTGAATAAAAAAATTATTGCAAATTTTAAAGTAGGCTCTTGCCTGAAGATCTTTCATAGTTATTGATTACTCACTCAAAAAAAACCGGCCAAGAGCGTGTCGACACCCATAATATAGGCAATATAGGGTTCCGTAGTAACGTATATCTCCTTTGAAAATTCGATTCGAACCTTATAATAGGCTGTAAATACCCTTGGTAAATACACAACAAACAACACATCCGACAACAACGATGTCACGAAGTGTTTTTACGACCGATGTTGTCCTGCAACATCATGAAGTTCTAACAATTTCCGGATTACGCACGTGACAGTTGTATCAGCGCGTCTTTTATTCTTCTGATTGTACTTATTTTGTTTCTGCCCTAAACCCTACCCTGTGTTTTGTTTTGTTTTTCTGCAATATATTACTTCCTATGATAACTTGATAACGTTGTACAAACTCACAGTTGTTTTTACATCTAGCTGTGATATGATGATTTCCATTAGTGATATGATAATATGATATCAAAATGTAAGAGGTTAGGTTAGAAGACTACTTATGAACTGTCTGTAAGTAGTTGGTGTAAAATTTTGTTAAAAATATGTTCTTATGTTGCTTTTTACTGCGTGTTGTTTTTTTGTGGGTTTACACTGAATTCTAGTCTAACTGAGACCAAGTCGACATTGGGACCAAATTACCCAGAAGCCTTGAAGATTTTGGCATTCCCACACAAACCACGCAAACTAGGTGGCCCTATCGCTCAAGTGGAATCAGTCAGTTGAAATTATTTTTGCCATGGAGAAAAAGTTTCTTGAAAATTTCTTTTTTTTTAAGGGAAGCCACTGCACAAACACTTCATGACTGTGAACACGAAAAGAGTGAACGAAATTTTTTCACTCGAAAAAATCAAGGCAATTCTTCTTGCGCTTGTGGTAAATTAAATGACGCGCTTGGTTTGCTAGCTTCGACGCGATGTAGCAGAAATCCTTATGTAATAATTGAATTTATTAGAAATACGGTAGGTACTGTCTGTTTGAACAAACGTATTAAAGTTGAGTATGTTTTGTAATGTTTTGCTTTAAACGGTTTATTAACCCTTTACGGCATACGAGTCCAAATATGACCACAATTTTTTTAACAGTTATTTTCACTCAGTATAGGTAACTAAACAAAAATAAACTATCAAAAATTAGTGATCATATTTGTGGTCATATGCGTTAATGGTTTAATTATACCGGGATCTAAAAAAAATAGCCATATTTTAGGTTGTGATTCTACCCATTAAACTGAACAAATTTCCTCAAGGAACAGTGGTCGAAATATGAAAAAAAAATGGCTCTCCTAATACAAATGACAAGGGCCAATTTTGGCCTATGATCCCTGGGGAAAGTTTTTCAGTTTGATGGGTAGAATCAAACGAGGAATTTTAAAAATAATTTGTCCAGCATGATTTGTAAATCTCCATAAATAAACGTTTCTATGTAAGTTTAAAATATTTTCGTGTTTCACTCCTATGAAACAACTACTATTGAAACAAATTTCAAACAATGTTGTATTTCAATATTCAATCCCAAGATTGCATCGAAAAATATGAAATTTCTCCACAATCCACGAGCATAAGGTCCGCGGGTCAATTTGCAGTAAACTTTGTCAGTTCGAATGGTATTAAATTCGACGCGGTGCGAGGTACCTACTTACGTTGCCAGATATTTTCTATAGCTTCTATATTTTAGTATCAATTTTTAGAAAAGGATTGAGTAGGTATAGAGTTTACCAGTTTTTTTTTTCTACTGCTACTTTACGAGTTTCACATCAGTGTTGCTCATGATAGTATCCTTAATTCGCATTGTAGCAGATTTGCATTTTGGTAGATTCGCATTATAGCAGATTCCCCAAAGTAACAGATTCGCGAAATATACGAAGTGCAGTCGAGTTTTTTTTTTTTGAAAAATTAGATAAGAAACAAAGAAGGAAAGAAGAAAATTAAGAATTATTGCAATCGAGTCAGTAGTTTCAAAGTTCAACAAGGCTCTATACTAGCAGCACTGCTATCTAAATAAATGGAACTTACGAAAAATTGCTTATTTTACAGCTAGAAACCCTTCTAAGAAACGTCTCCCGAGAAAAGAGATCTACTGTTCTACCCGACATCTTATTTCAAATGTTAAATTGCCAACATTTACACACGTCGGTTTATAAACCGATCTTAGGAGGAAATTGAAATCATTGTTCAACCTAGAGTTCACTGGGGTTCTTGTCAAACTATTGCCTCGGCCCCTTAACTGCATTTGTAGTTTGGTCTAGTGTTTTGAGCCTAGGACTCTCGATTTGGAGATCAGTTCCGTTGATCAAATCAAAATTGAATAACTTTGTCTTCAACTGCCTTCGTGGTCTAGTAGTCTGAGTGGCTTCCCGAACCGAAAGCTTTTTTTCATCGATGCTTCATTAGTTGTAAAATTTAACGCTAGCTTGAAGCACTTTGTTGTGACAAACCTCAACCGCCAATTATTTGTTCTAGTAGCCTATTGAATGAGCAACCTATGAGCAACCATCTGTTTTGCTTGGTTAAAGAAAATTTTACCTAGAAACATGAATCTTAACATTCTAAAATGCATTGTTAGATGCAAAAGATGCTTAAAAGTAACGTTTACATGTTCGATGAAGACCTACAGTCACAAAGAAGATATGAAAGCAACGTGAAGCGATATCCCGGAGATCTGAAAGGATTCAATAATTAAATCAATTAAATGGCACTGTTTTGTTTTGGCATAGGTATTAATTAAAACATTTACTTCCAGAGACTTTCTGACTTCAATATAATGTAGAACCAAAGGATGAATTTCGGTAACAGCGGTAACAGTTATAAAACATTGATACATATAAAACCACGGAGGAATATAATATACCAACTAAAACTTTCATGTTAAATATAGTAAATCCTTCATGTTTCATTTCGTATTTGCGATGCGATGGATATCTATGGATGGATATGGATACGATCCATGGTTGCGATGACGACCAAAAGGAAAACGACAGGTTTAACTGACGCAAAACATCATAACAACCGTTAAAAAACAACAAAAATGGATATTTAGGTTTAAAATTCTTTCCTTATTTTAATATAGGGTTACATTATTCGTGATATCTAAAATTAAACTGCCGTGACGATGGAGCGGAAGAACATAAATACTCCTATCGTGGAGTCTGACCGGCGTCTCCTGTGCTTCGAGACCTATGAAGACTACCTGGACTCCTTGATAGAGATCGCAGACTTGAGGAACCTGCGGAGCATCAAGACTGCTCGGATTATTGCTGAGCTCGGTTACAGGTAACTAAATACCTACATAATATCACTATTATAGGCTAACAGGGCGTCAATGGCTAAATGTTGAGGGGTAGGTTGAGAGGATTTCAAACTGTAGTAATTTGATAATGTACCTACGTACTACAGTATCAGATTGTATTGTATCTGGTAACTTTGCAGTACCTGTCTGTACTACCCCTACATACTATGGGATGAGGAAAGATACAAACATACATAAAATCACGCCTGTATCCCTAATGGGGTAGGCAGAGCAAAAACGACCTAAACATAGGTTGTTTCGCCACGTCTGACAAGTTTCGAGGGCTAATACAGATGATGATTATGTATATTGCTATAGTGACGGGTTGTCAGCCCATCGCCTAAATTGCAATACACTGAAACCCTCGATTCCCTTAGCTGATTTTTACAGCATGCACGGGAGGAGATGCAGCTGGCACATTCTACGTTTTTCTATCACTCCCAATCCAGCATGGAATCATGAGGAAAGATAGTGGAATATAATTGAATGAACATGGACCATCAAAATTCTGTATAAATTCTGTATAAATATACACAGAAACGCGCAAAAGGATTACCATGATTATCCAAAACCAATATTTTGATTCAATAATTATCAATTAAATAAATGGAAAACCTTTAAATTGGTTGCGCATTTATCATCTAATATCACACATAATCCTTTTTTATCCTTTTGTACATCAAATTTCAAAAGAACATTACATTAATACCATTTGGCAGAAACTCTTTTCACTATTTATACGCCCATGCAGATCTTCGTTTAATAAGCACAAAGAAGGATGCATTACCAACCTACACAGAGAAGCTTAAGCTCCTTATATATGAAGAGCCAGAAGAGAGACAATAATTATTTTTCCCATAGATTTTTCCTATGAAACTTCCTTTGCGTACTATAATATTAACATGTTGATAATCACCTTTTCGTATTCAATCATCATCATCATCTCCATCTCCCTAGCCTTATCCCGTGTTTCACGGGGTCGGCTACCTAATCCAGGGGATTCAACGAGGGTACTGGTTTTTACTTTTTCGTATTCAATCATGATAGATATACACAACTTACTAGTATCGAATAATTTACCTCCTGTGTTTAAAATCAGGTGGACCATAATGTCTACAACCGATTCAATTTACAACTCTATAATCAATTTGTGTGTAAATATACTGGACAGCTTCTCGCAAAATAATAGAGGTCGCTCATTGCTCAGTCAACGAAACTGAAATACTTACACAACGAAATTCTTTCAGGAAAAAATTGCTTCTCCTCTCCATACAAATTGTCTGATTGAGGTTGTCATTTTGTATATGGGGAAAATTATTTTTTGAAATCTTTCACAAGGAAGTTGTTCAGTTTGGTTCATCATCATCAGCCACAACAGTCCACTGCTTGACATGGGCCTCCCCAAAATTGGGGGATATGCCATACTCACCAAGCTTGGCAGGCGGGTTGGTGAGCGCAGTAAAAGTTTTCCATTCACAGGGAACGCTGCTGCCCATTCCCTGGATTTATCCCTTAGTCGCGTTTTACGACACCCGCAGGAAGTGGGGTGATGCTATTCTAACCCGGCACCACACGATTTAGTTTGGTTGACTAAGCATAAACAACCGCTATGGGTTTGCGGGAAGCCTTCCCTTACTCCCAGTATACGATATAATGCAAAATGCTTATGACCTTTATAAAATTTCCAGATGTAGAGGCGACACTTTATCCGAGGAGGAGTTCTATAGGCGTCGGGGCATTATTATGGAGATTATGTTCCCGACGTGCAGACCGTATGTGCTGATCAGCGAAGGAGCAAACCTTGACGATCCATTCAATAGAGAACTGGCATTCAGAGAGCGATCTAATCGAATTGGAGTCATACATGTTAGTAAAAAAACTCATGCTCACGCCTTCGAAGAAATCCAAAGGTTCTGTGTGAAGTTGACTAATACGTACTGGGCCCGCGAGGTCGATTAAGGCCTAATCTCCCTAATTCAGGATAGGCTCGTATCCCTCGGTGAGGACGTATATGGTACCTACTGTACGTATTTTAAATAGAGTAAAACGTGTTAAATTGGATGACAATGTGGAACCTATCATTGGTTAACAGATTTCTGACACGACACTCTCACTCAAGTAATACATAATTAAATCAAAGAGAACAATCAATACATAAATACACAGAAAAAGTTGTATTTGTGAGCCTCTGATAATTTTTCAGGGTTCCAGACCAGACTTGAGACGAATAAAATCTAAACTGTGACCCGCTCGTCGAAAATAGCATAGCTTTATTTAATTGTGCATTACTTTCACAAAGAGTTTGTATGGGAAAGCCAACTTTACCATACCAGAAGAATTTATTTGTATAAGTTGTTCAGTTTCGTTGACTGAGCAACTCGCTTCAGCTTTCGGGACTCCGTCCCCTTACACTTTGTTTATTTCCTCCAGAGTATCATATTCGTCCGGCATAAAACTCGAAGCGGATTCGAGGTCTCCGGCTACATCGACTACGCTCATCGTCTCCTCACCGAAAACTGGACTGGGTTCTTCAAGAGAGGCAAGAAGCTGTGGCCCAAGAATACTGATCTGGGCTACTACCATTGGCGTCATGGCACCGTCAGGAGTAACATGACCAGGAATTATAAGGTTTGTCTGTTGTTTTTACAACGACTAGCTATGCTCATCATCTCCTCACCGAAAACTGGACTGGGTTCTTCAAGAGAGGCAAGAAGCTGTGGCCCAAGAATACTGATCTGGGCTACTACCATTGGCGTCATGGCACCGTCAGGAGTAACATGACCAGGAATTATAAGGTTTGTCTGTTGTTTTTACAACGACTAGCTATGCTCATCATCTCCTCACCGAAAACTGGACTGGGTTCTTCAAGAGAGGCAAGAAGCTGTGGCCCAAGAATACTGATCTGGGCTACTACCATTGGCGTCATGGCACCGTCAGGAGTAACATGACCAGGAATTATAAGGTTTGTCTGTTGTTTTTACAACGACTAGCTATGCTCATCATCTCCTCACCGAAAACTGGACTGGGTTCTTCAAGAGAGGCAGGAAACTGTTGCTTAAGCACACTCTAGGCTACTACCATTGGCGTCATGGCACCGTCAGGAGTAACATGACCAGTAATTATAAGGTTTGTCTGTTGTTTTTATACAATTTGATTAGAAGATCTTACTAAAAACTGGTCTACGTCTACCAAATGTGGCGACACAGTTAATATATTCTGTATACAACCGAAATGATTTTTACTTTAGATGTACTTAATTAAAGAAACTGTAACAGATAGAAGTAAAAAAAATATAAGAATTAACTAAATCCTAAATTATTGCTTCGACTTTGTCTCCTACGACCGACACGGCTCCTGTAAAGGCTCTAATATAGTATTACTTGGATTTTTCATCGACGAAAAATGTCTCAATCTGTATTCCAAAATGAACGCAAGGAATCTTCAGAAACTTTGCCCTAACTAACCTTATTTCAACTTGCATCTTTACGAGGCTTTCGGAAACATCCACAAAGTTTGTTTTTAAACAGCAGGGCTCGAAAAATTCTGAAACATTTTTTGTAAAGCCTTTGATCCTTATACATAGTGGACAACAGATCAAGTTACCCATTAAATCAAGCCTATATTATTTCCCTTAACGGGTAGGCAGGCGTCGATTGCTCATTAAAGTCGCTGCGTCTGGTAAATTTGGGGTCTAAAGGACTTTTCATATTGTTCGATATTCTTGTAAGTATAGCTAGTGTTACGGGTTTCAGCCCGTTTCTTACATGAATACAACAATAAATACCAGCGGGACCGTCTTCTAGTACTTATTTACAGCTCTCTGTTGCATTATTCACTTATAGTCCAGGTCGAAAAAAGGTGTAACTTGATCTGATGGCCACTGTATTAACTCGTGACAGAACAACGCAGAGGTGTCCTCACATAAAAGACTATGTATGAGGAGAAGACCCAAATAAACAATAGTTGTAGTAATCCCAAATAATAATTTGGGGAGGCCCATGTCCAGCAGTGGACTGTTGTGGCTGATGATGATGATGTAGTAGTCTATCATAGTAGAAAATACGAAGAAAATTTCTACAAAATTCTTTATCGCGGGAAAACATCTTGTTGCTTTTACTATTTTTTCCCACGGTAAACTTCTACAAATTGTATGTACAGTAGAGTCTTCAATCAGTATTATGTCTGCTCTGAATCCGACCCATAAAATATTCCGTTTATTCAGAAACACGGCACTGTCAGATGTAAATGAAAATATTTTCATAAAAATGTATGACGCATTGTCCGTAGTTTTAAACCAGACAGAGCGATTTAAATCATTTTGGCAGCTATAAAGCATTATTTTTACATCTATCTTTATCATGCATGATATATAGTTAGCGTGTGTCGGTTTGTAGGTATCATCACAGGTATCATGAAGATGTAGCGTGTTTATGTTATTGAGCGTCTAATATTGCTGCAGGTTTTCCTTTGATCGTTGTGTCAGGTAAAGATTACAGTTTTCCAGAAAAATCATAAATTTACCTACATATCTATGTATATCTAAGTACACCTAAAAAATTGGGGCTTTTTTACCGAAATATTATATATCTATCTAGATAGATATCTATCTAGATAGATAGATATATAATATTTCGGTAAAAAAGCCCCAATTTTTTATTGAGGTTAGCGTATCGAATTTAATCGGCCCTAGCTATACATTGTTATGGTTTTATACACATGATGCCTGCCTGAGTGGCTACTTTTATTGCAAAAATACATTATTTTCATTGTAAAAATCACTGGGTCGAAACGAAAGCATGTTAAAAAGTATATAGGTAGTTTATTTCGGCCTGAAATCTCAGTAGACAGCAGTAAGTTGTTCAGAAACAATGTCTCCAGCTCGCCAGTAGAGTCCGCGCATAGTTGCCCGTCGCATAATCTCAGGCATTTAGTGGAAGTTTCTAGCAGTTCCGCGAGATTTCCAGTCTCTATAAGAGCCTTAAGAATGGAATCTTTAAGTAATAAGAGGTTAAGTGACTCGCAAACTTTTTATTAAACAGTTAGGAAAAGTTCAAATATGGTAAAGAAAGGCTGGTGTCCTTTTCTAGTTATTTTCTATGGGCTTCCTCTAGTCTAGGTCAGAGATAGACAGAGTCAGACATGGCGCGATGATAAATTGCATAGCTTACTCTATATTAGACCAGAGATGGTGGGAGATAATAGTTTATTTTCGAAACTTGGACATGGCCATTAAGTACACCCCGAAAGAGACTGTTAATAGTAGCAGCGTTGCACTCGTTTTATTATTTCCTTGACTTATTCCTAAGTCAACCTTTTAGATAGTCTTGGGAAGGTATGTGTCACGACCGTACGGGATCCTATTTACTTACTTTCTTCGCTGGCTCAGCGACCCGAAGTGGATCTTGGCCTCCGACATTAAAGACCGGCATTCTTCTCTGTTCTGTGCCAAATCTGACCATTTACTTACTATCCTTTATTTCTCTCACAGCCTGTGATGGATCCATACCGCGGCGTGCTGTTCCAAAACCGGCACGACCACAAGATCATCTGTCCAGACCCTGACAATGTGATAGGACAGAACACGGAAAAGCTGAGAGTCTACTCACCTAATTACATGCAGATAGAGATCTATGACCATGTCGTGAGGAAAATGAGCTGATTGGGAACTGTTTGGAAGGTCAGGTACAGTGCGGCCACAATATTTAAAATTTAAAAGAAAGTTCTAACCTGATAGTCAGGTCACATCCACTATTGCTGGATAAAGGCTACTTTCTTCACCTTCCTGTAATAAATTAACCAGTTTGATCCCATCAATATGACAATACTGGTGAACGGAAGGACTCCTATGACATAAGAAGATTGTTATTTTGAACGGGATTATTACCGCAATTATATTTATTGTTACCTCGATATTTCAGAGCTATTTCAAGCGCCATTGGTCACGAGTAGACTGGCGAGGCGAATGTTGACGTCTTAGAGAAACCTTATCGGTCTACCCTCTTTCGGACGCGACGACCACCTTCACTCCTATAAACTCACACTCACACTAAATATAATCGCAATAATAATTCCGTTCGAAATAACAATCTTACTGTAGTGAACAACCGCGAAAATCTCAAAACTTATATGAATTCGAAATTTTTTCATTAATTGAAGATTCAACAATAGGTATATTTGGTCGATCAGACCAAGGTTTGAAACCTTGGGCTGGATATGTGCATGTCGTGCGAGTACCAGCCCAATCTAGAGAAAGAAGGTAAGTCTCCAATAAACAAGTTTTATTTATCGTGGTCGCACTTTGTCATTTTAAGGATAATAAAAATGAAATATTTTTTTAAATCTCAAGGATAAATGTCATTTATTTTTTATTTTGTATTATGACTTTTGTCGTACTTTTTTGTATGTTTATGTACCTACTTATTTCTATTATATTAAAGTAATAATCAAATTTCAGATTGTAATTTTATTTATACTAAGATGTTTCATTAATACTATAATTAAAGTACCTAAGTAATGTAATAAGTAATTGTAAATCGTATTGTTTTGCAAAGCAAGCGGCCTGTTGTCCTTAAAGATATAAATGCATTGAAAAATTTAGCATACAATAGTTTGATCACTTTACTTCGATTTTCATCTGAGATGATAAAACAATAGTATTTACTTATGTAGGAATAAATATGTTTAATATAGCTGTGCCCGCGACTTCGTACGCTCACGCAGTGTCGAACAGGAACACACTGAAAACGCTTCTCCGCGCGTAGGAGCGGGATATGCTGGTTTAATATGAATTTACTTTGTGATTATAATCCCCAACTTAAATATTATATTTTATTCGCAAGTAAATAAGGCAATTCAATACCTATTCTTTCAATTATAGGAAACTATAATGAATATTTAAGATAAAAGGTAAAATAAGGTAGGCGCTGCCTAAATCATCTGACAAGATGTCAAAGGCCTAATGATGATGATGAAGAAAGTAGGTAAGGAAGGCGTATAGTAGGTAAAATAAATAAATCTTAAGATAAACAAGTAGTAAATAACTTTCCGTTAATTTTAAAATACCGTACTATATACTCGTAACTAAATATGTAGTGGAAAAAATAGTGAGAAACATTTTGGCAATATGGCTAATTTATAAAAGATCTTTCTTAGCTATGTCACAGTATAATATGTATATGAGTCTGACGAGCCAAAACGTCAGACTATTGAATTATACTGTGCCTATGTCTTAATTCAACTGCAGTTAAAATATATAGCTTAAATAGGTAGCTTTCTGTTCAGGTAGGTAACCTAACATTTATACCAAATAGAAACTAAAGTAAGTAACTAAAGTAACATAAATTAAACCTTGCTAGATGACGTGTGGCTATGAGGCTGAAATGAGTGACTCTACATTGAAGTAAGTCTAGGTTGAAGTGAGGGATTCAGCTCGTGTTTTTTTCGCAAACTCTCTGGACGCGCTGTGCACTTCGGCGGTTCTCAGAGTGATGCCGAATATGTCCTCGTGGTACCGATTCTCATCCTGAAACGAAATGTTTAATTTAAAACATTAAACAAACTTCAAAAAAAAAAAGCTTTTTAAAACGCTCTGCCTTTAGAGCAAAAATGCACATGAAACAAAATGCTAAACAAACATTTCCTGTCCAGTTATTTGAAACTTTTCACGTTCACGAAAATTTTAGGAAAACTGTTGCGCAACGTTCAAGTTCTCCGCAAAACAACGCATATTTTCATTTTTGTATTCAAATACTACCGTCGGCTTTCGTCATAATAAGTGACTAGATATTTATTTTGGGATGTCATGTTTTTACTTTTGGACGTTTTTTTCTAAATTTAGGTAAACTTTGAAACTTGATCTTAAAATGAAGCCTGGGATCTTCTGTCTGTAATTAAGGCAATTTAACACAAATTCTTCTTTCCTTCAGTGTTCTCAAATGCAGACATTGTCACTTACCATCAAATCAAGAATGAAGTTATCAACCTCCTCTTCAGTCATACTAGCGTGGTGCCGGATGAGATCTTTGAGGGTATGTTGGACTTCTTCAGCCATCTTGCAATCTCCACACACGTAGAAATGTCCTCCTTCCTCCAAAAGCAGTCGTGTAATCTCAACGCCTTGCTCTTTCAAAAGGTTCTGCACGTGTTTCTAAAAATCAAAAAACATTTTAGTTTATGGCGATTTATGAACAATTTTGGTTCATGATGATTTTTGGTTAAACATCAGGTATTTATGTTTGTTTGAGTAATAATCTAAACAAGACACCTAATAGTACAAAGAATGATACAAAAGAAAATAGCATTTATATATAGGTACGACATTTCGATCTATTTATAGAAGTTTAAATGTAAGTAATATGGCATTGAAATAAACTTTATTGCTTTATTGTTTCACCAACGGATTCAAGTTACCGACTTATATTATTGAACTTTAAAGTTATGATTATGAACTTCTGAGAAGTTTAGTAAGAAATGGATATTGAACTTTGTCAAAGAAATTAAACGTAAAGTTCTATTACATTTCACATAATTTATTACCCTTACCTTTTCAACGTCTTTTGCTCTTGATAATGCACAAAAAGTTTTTGTTAAAATGCAGTCATTCACTGCTTGTTCTTTTTCTTCCTTGTACAAATCCATTCCTTTGGTTCGACAACCGAAGAAAAGCCAAATAGATCCAGGGTCTTTCATTTTGGGAGACAATTCTTTTACTTGGCATCGTCTTTGATGCCAGAAACCTCTGAAAGGCGCAATACCAGACCCTGGTCCGACTAGAATAAGGGGTGCTGTGATGTCTTTGGGCATGTGGAAACTTGGTGCTCTGAAAGAAAATGTATTATTATTGTTCTATTTGCAATGGGTTAGCTCTTTATTTTGGTCTATAAACGTTTAAGACTAAATTGATGATAAAGCAAGATCTCATAGGTTGTTTACGGTTGTTATTATTCTAAGTAAAATCAAATGAAAACAATAAGTTCATTTCATTACCGTCTTATGAACACCATGACTTCGTCTCCTTGTTTTAGATTTTGTAAATAAGTTGAGCAAACTCCATGATGTATTGGTCCTTTACCATCTGCAAATAAAATTTCATGTGGGTATTTTGCTATTCATTTCAGCAGGTATTATAATTTATCTAAATTTCATAATAAAAATGAATTCTTACTTTGAGTTCGATACGTAACAACTGCGACAGTCACATGAATTCTATTGTTGTGAGCAAGAGGTGAAGATGATATGGAATAGAATCTTGGTTGAAGAGGTGGTAACAGAGCAGCCAATAATGATGCTTGAGGTCTGCATGAAGGAAACTGTTGTAGTACTTCTGCTAAATGGGGATAGTGGAAATGTCTCCAGTCATCGCACTTATTTGAATCCTATAACAGAATTGAATGTTAATATTGGTCCTGTCAAATTGATTTTACTTTTTGGTGTGATAATAAATATATCAGTCAAGTACACCTACTGAGATTAGTTCTCGTATCAGAGTTGCTTCGGTTTCATCAGTGCAGATCTTTGCGAGGTATTTCAGAACTTTTGTTGATGGTGGCGTTGTTATATCTAGGAACCTGGTGAACATTTGTCGAATTGTCACTGGAGGCAGTCTTTCATGCTTCTCCCAAGTTTTCTGTGATCCTGAAAAATATAACAATGTTTATCAATCCTATCGCCCTGAGCGAACAAATAAAAAATTATGATATCTGCATCTAACTATATTGAAAAGTGTAAAACCTTACCCAAGGGTGTGAGAGTTTCTTTCATAACTTGCAATTGTACAGCTTTGTCAAATGAGTCTACATCTTTACATCTGGCCAAAACAGCTTCGACGATTTCTTTTCTATTACATGGCATCACACCAACGTGATCTCCTGGGTCATATTTTAATTCAGTCTGTAACAGAGTATCACATTTACCACCAGATGTTTTATCAAAGGCATACAATACTAGGCATACGAAATCAAATATTCAAAATGTAATAGGTAGGTGTCACACTTACATCTGGTTCCATATCAACAAAAGCTGTAGCCCTATCTGCGGTCACGTCTCCTAAAGGCTTACTTTCTTTAACTTTGCAAGTGACTACATGTTTCCTAAAGCTAGTTTCTAACGCACATTTTAGCGATAGAGCGTTGCTGACTCTTCCGAATCGCACAGTTTCTTCTGTCAACGGTACTGCTGATATTGCGTTTTGTGCGTCCTTCACTGTGTCGTGTCCTTCTATGCAGAACATTTCACAGGCGGCCTGTGGAATTTTATTTATGCTAGATTAAATAATCGTTTTGTTAATAATTTACATAAAAAAAAAATCAACAATAAAAAAAATATATAAGTCAGCTAAAGGATAAAACCTAGGTATGGCAACAATTCCCTGAATTTTTAATACCTCTTTGTTGAGGGAAGCTAAACCCTGCAAACATAAGTACTTAGACACTTAAGTCACAGTATAATATAATAGTCTGACGTCAGACTATTATATTGTATTATACTGTGCTTAAGTACACTTACATTAAACACATTTGAAGACCAGCTTCTAAACGCTTGCTCTTGTCCATACATTTCGTCTCCACACGCCAAATCCAGTACTCGATCTGCTCCCAGGTCATAAAGTATCTTGTCTACAGTCTTTCCGAAGTTGCAAAACTTGGGGTAAGCACTCGATCCCAGTGCAAATACCGCGAAAGAGACGTTACTTAGTGGGCCCATGTGTTCGGGGTTTGAAGTCACTGTTGCATTACCTGTAATGGATTTAAGTAGTATAGTAATATGAAAAACTTGACGTTCGTAAATTTTTGCCAATGTCAGTTTTATAGGATCCATTTCATTTGACTTTTAATTTTAATTTTATTTATTCCCTTTCTCTACACAGGAAACATAGGCTCGTATTTATATTATAAAGCGATCTCAAGATTGAGAGCAATATTAAGTATGAATTTGACAGGTCGTTTTGTACTGAAATGACATTTCTGATACGAACTCAACTCGCTGTTACTCTTCAGAGCTGATTATAAATACGGGCCATGATAATTTGTGTTGTTGTTTTACACTTACTTTTACTGGATTCAAGTCGTGTCAATTGCCTTTTATACTCGTTGCGGGGAGACATTATACTGTTGGTCCTCATCAGTGATTTGGGGGTAGGTAATTTATGAGATCTGAAAAATATTTCATTAAAATTATCGTCTCATGAATAACGTCCTAAAATAAAAATAATGTGGAGCTTTTTGGATGCTTACAACGTAGATTCTCCTGATTGATCACCATGATTTTTCTTGTCATTGTATAACATTTGAAACAAATGCTCAGCAAATGTCTGGAAAAAAAAACATGACCGTAAAATGAAGACTATCAATGATAAATCTAACCTTACCTATGTTAAAACTTATAATTTAAAAATTTTCTTTTTACGTTTGACATTCAATGGAGATTTCCATGGGGAAAGTTGTTCAGTTTCGTGAACTGAGTTCACATTAAAAGTTTGTCGAATGTCTTCAATTTCACCAAAAATTTTGTTATAGTGTCTACTTAGTCGTAAAATGTTACTTACTTCTCCATTAGCAGGCGGTTCACCATTCCCAAATGTGGATGTGACAATGAGCAACAAAGTCTCGTGCTCTATGGAAAACATGTCGTAGTCCGCCATGCTGTGTACCTGTGACAGTATCTTAGTTTTAGCATAGAATATTATTTCAGTTAATCATATTCTTTTTGTGTGGGTTTGCGAGTCGAAGAACGACCCGATGAACTCTGGTGGCAGAGTTTTTAAGCCGCCTATTACATTATTTTGTGTAACAAAGAAAGATTCAAAACACGAGTTTACAATTCTGTTTAAATTAAAATTCATATTATCTTTAACTCACACAAGTTTTATTTATATTAATGAACTTTTTTGTATTAAAGTCTGT